>NTHP01000207.1:693347-731301 GCA_003416845.1 Oplegnathus fasciatus | reverse complement strand
AACAAGATTTTTTTTAGTCATCAGTAGTTTGTGCTCCATAAATTAAATTCCATGCATCTCAATTGTATTGGAACGGAGGCAGAAACCCAAAAGACAAATAACCCAAACGGTGTCCGTAGCTAAATACCACTCGAGGTAATTGATAAAATAAGTTTGTGTGAAAACATATATGAAATAGTTTTAATTTGGTTTATTGAAGAAGGGAACGAGTACAAAGGGGGGGTAAATGACTGGTTTCCCAACCCGGGAACTGTATTTTTGGTATGATTTTTCTTGTATCTTTGCTTTTCTCAGGAAATTCTGGATAGTTTTACTTATTCAGCCCCATAAAAATTATTCAAATGGAACAACCTGGGGAGGGAAAAAACACCTCTTACGGCTCATACACATATGCAACCTCTGACGATGCAAGCAGACTTTGCTTTATGATAAGAGGTCACAGGTCAAATGGGTTTGAAACCACTGCCTTATTTTTATATAGTACATAAAACCCTCTGCATGCTAAGTTTTGTTTGTATTCTTTGAAAATTTAAGAGAAACTACCGTCAAGTGAGCACAAGTTGTCTTTCTTCACATCTTAGTATCCACTTTACTTTCTCTTTTACAGTTCTATTGTATACAATGCCTTTGTGTGTGCATGCTCTTTGCCTCCTGCTGTATCTGTTATATATGAATACTGAGGACCGTAGAGCTCCCACAGAAACAGCCCTCCTGTTTTGTGTTGCGGCTGCAGCTTGCCGCCTCTGAGGATGACCTACAGGAGGCGCTCTCCACCATTTCCTTGGCAACACGACTCCAGCAGGACATCTCCACCCTCCACGCTGCCGTCTCTGCGATGCAGGCCGACGAGAACTCCGCCTCCCGTGACCTGCAGACGGTCAACGCCCACTTCCTCAACGTGACGGAGACGTGGCAGGAGCGCCTGGCCGCCATCTCCTCCGACCTGGCTGCCCTCAAGGCCGAGTCCCGGGAGGCTCACGCCGGAGCCACCGAGCGGGTGAACGAGGCAGAGCGGAGGGCCCGGTCGCTGGCAGAGAGGTTGGAGGAGCTCGAGGACAGCACAAAGAGGAACGCCCGAGCTATGGAGCGCGCTGAGGAGGACGACGCCAAGCGAGCGCAGGATCAGCTGGACTGGAACACCAAGCAGATCCACAACCTGGAGGCGCAGATCAGCGGCCTGAACAAGAAGGAGGCTGAGCTCAGCTCTCAGCTCCAGGAGCACATCCCACGGGCGCAGGAGTGTGAAGAGCACCTGCCCCAGGTGGAGGAGGCGGTGCGCTCCATCCTGAGGCTGGGGGGCGACCTGAGCGGGGCGGAGAAGCGGCTAGAAGAGGTGACGTTACAGGTGTTCGGGACCGAGGACAGCATGCTGAAAGCACTCAATGAAATCCTCGAGATCAGACAGGAGCTGGACACCCTGCAGGCTCAAAACAGCATCCTGAAGATGAAGAACGAGCTGTCGGTGGTTAAAGAGGCGGTCCGTGAACTCACCATGGTGCTGAAGGAAAATAGGGTCGACATCCAAAAGGACTCTGACACTCCGGAGGAAGAAGGATGGGAAGACGATGAGGAGTGGGAGTGGGGAAAAGATGACCAGGATGACTCAGCTCAACCTCCTTATGATGATGTCATTCAATGATGTCATTGTTTTGAGTCAGCCGGGGAAAAGGAGCGGCCCTGTCTTACTATTTGCTGTAAAAGGCTGTTAAAGTTCAGTATTAATGTTTTTCCAAATGTGCACCTCAGTTTAATGTCAGAAAACTGTCATTGCATAAAAGTTCCCTGATTTCAACATGAACTCTGGTACACACTGTATTACACAAGTACATTCAAGAATGTATTTTAGTGTTTGTTTAGTGACACGAAGGTTTCTTTAGTATTTGTATAAAACATAACGTCATTACTCTCAAGCCAGCCATTTGCACTGATACAGTTATATAGCAATATGTGCGCCATTCCTTCCAGATGTAACGACATAAGAGCTGAAACAATTTGTCGATTAATCAATTGGTTGATAGACAGAAAAATAATTGGCTATTATTAACTATTCTGAGAATCGACTGATCGTCAAAAAGTCATTTTTCTAGTAAAAGTTTCCAACATTTCCTTGTTCTAGCCTCTGATTTTGCTGTTTTTCTTTGTCTTATTCAATAATATACTGAATATTTTAAGTTTTGGACTGTTGTTTGGGGAAAAACAAGCAATTCTCACAGTCCCTGACAATCTTTCATTTTTTTATACCAAATGATTAATTGTTTAATCAGGAAAATAGTCATGAGTTGCAGGTCTATACTACATCTCTGTCAGTGTTACATTAGATGTGTTACAGGAAGAGCTTTTGTAGAAGTGTAATAAATGTTTTTGATGACTGTTATATTTCACCTGTTGAAAGCATGGCAATCATTTCATCACTGAATTATTTAATAAAATCACCTTTTTTATTAAAAAGGTCTTATTTGTACACATTTGTTTTGCTTTCCTATTTAATCTTCTTGTGTTCTGAGGGACTAGTTTCTCTCCTGTGTGTTTCATGAAAGGAAATAACCTGAAATGATGCCTTTTAAATAAGCACACAAACATGCAGCTATTGTATCGATCAATCTGTGTGCTGTATGTCCTGTTTCAGTGCGAGAGCGTCCAGCCGATGCTGGAGGGTCTCGGGGGTCAGCGTGGGGCTCTGCAGCCTCAGCTGGAGGGTTTGGAGCAGGACGTGGGCCGGCTGAAGGAGTGGGCGTCTGGGCTGACTGAGAAGCGAGCTCAGCTTCAGACCAGCCTGTCCGCGCTGAGAGACGCCGTGGGACAGATCGAAGAACGCACCTCAGCCATCGCAAAGGACTTCACCAACAAGGTCTGATTGTTTTGTTGTCGATATTTTACTATTTTACTGTTTCTAGTGAGGAAAGAGAGGAGGGTCTTTTGTCCTGTGCCAGTGCCACCTGTGATTTCAGATGAAGGAACCAAAATTCAACCACTGGCACAAAAAATGAGGGCTGCAATTAACGATTATTTCCATTATCGATTAGTCTGCCAATTATTTTCTCGATTAATCAATGAATCATTTTGTCTGTAAAATATCAAAAAATGCCCAAAATGCCTGTTTTTTTTAGCTTCTTATCAAGTTAACGTCTTCAGATGTCTTGTTTTGTCCGATCAATGCTCCAAAATCCAAACATATTCAGTTTACAATCACACAAGACACAGCGAAGCTTCAAACCCTCACATTTGAGAAGCTGTGAATGTGTGGCATTTTTGCTCAAATAATTACTAAAACTATTATTTGATTCTCAAAATAGTTGCCAAACAATTTTCTGTTGATCGACTAATCGTTGCTCTACAAAAAATTTAACATTTCAGTGTTTTCCTGGCCAAACACACCAGACGTGAAAAGAGTCACAAAATGTGTAATTCAATGCAAAGCTGCACGAGGCAACTTGGCACCTCCAAATAATACTGAAGGTTAAAAGAGGACTTTAAATATCCTGGTTTGTTTGAACTAAATTACTAAATTGTTGTTCGTAGAGTTATTTATTCATTATTGATCCCATGAGAATTTAATCAGCACTAATATATTAAATCAAGGGTGATTTAGCTAAAGTGAAACCCTTAGTTTTTGCTGTAGACCCTGTTTTTCTGTTGCCATTTGACAATGTGTTTTTCAGCCTCTGTTCTACTGTCTTCCCTCTGTAGGTGGCATCAGTGAGGACAGATGTGCGCAGGATGGACGGCCTGCGGTCTGAGCTGGAGTCTCTGCTGACTCAGGTGGGGGAGCTGGAAGACAAGACCGCTCAGGTGGAGCGCAACATGGTCAAACGCATCGGGGACGTGCTGGCCGGCAGCATTGACCGCGTCTCAAATCTCCGCGCTGCGTCCGAACGCAACTCTCAGGCCGTGGAGCAGCTCCGCAGACGCATCCCTGAACTCACCGCCACTGACAAACAGATCTCTGAGCGCTTGAGGGAGCTGGAGAGCGGCAGAGCTCGTCTGATAAGAACAGTGACCTTCGCCAGCGACCTTAAACCAAAAGTCGCTGCTATTAAGAGAGACTTTGGTGCGTTTGAGCCTCAGCTGTCAGACCTGACTCTGCGGATAGGAAGACTGGCAGAGGATCTTATGAAGAGAGAGCAGGAGATCGCTGAGCTTAGACAGACATTAGCTAACCTCACTGCAGTAGAGGGAGATTTAAGTGTCACAACTAAACAGGTTAGTGAAATAGCCGATATATCTGATATCGGAGAGATGCACAAGCCAACGTGAGCGACACACTCAAACGCCTTCTTTTTTTTTTGCTCTGCAATTACATCTGGTCAACTGTCACACTACTGCTTGAAATAAACCTTTTTATTACAAATTAAATAAATGTGAAACTTTAAGCACAAAGCTGGTAACCTGAAGTATGAACGTAAACAATCTGGCAGCTGGTCTGGCTGCATTTCCAAACGTTGTAACCTGTTTTTGAAGTTTGCTTGTAGCTGAGTGAGCTCATGACAAGGATTCCTGCGTTGGCTCCTGTCCAGCTGCATCACAGTTACCTGGTTGAGATTTGACTGGTTTATTAGGCCTCATTTTGATCTGATTCCACATACAATCACTTTGGTTTCTTGGGTGTGTGTGGTGTTTTTCAGAGGCTGTGGACAAATGTAATATTTGGGTGTTAGTATGGTCATTTTTGAAGGCATTGGGCACAAATATTGGCTTAAGAGAATAGTTCGACATTTTGGGAAATACACTTACTCGCATTCTTGCTGATGGTTATAGATACCACTCTTATGTCTGTATGATAAATATAAAGCTACAGCTAGGAGACTGGAAAAAGGGGGACTGGGTTACTGGGTTATAGCTACAGTTACTGGTCCCAGGCAAGAAATAGTCCGGCACATAATCTACCGTAAACACTACAACACAACGCAATTTTTGTACTTGTAACAAGATATAACGTTTTAATTACTGCGCTTTAGAGGTGCTTCTGGGAGGATTTTGTCATCTTTGGACAGAGCCAGGCTAGCTGTTTCCATTTGTTTCCAGTCTTTATGCTAAGCTACGCTAACAGGCTGCTGGCTTCAGCTTCGTATTTAGCATACAGACATGAGAGTGGTATCAATCTTCTCGTCTAAATCTCGGCAAGAAAGCAAATAAGAGTATTTCCCAAAATGTCACTCTATTTCTTTAAGGGGTCAAAGCTCCAGCAACACTTGTTTTAGAAAGTTTGTACTTTCAGCTCGTGGCCGAGACCCTGATGAAGGCCACAAATCGAACGCATTGGTCTCACAATAAAGTTATTCTTTACAAGTGTTGTTGGAGTTTTTACCCCTTAAGACTACTTCTCTTAGTGGGAGTGAAGTCTCTACAAAAACTACAAATTGTGATAAGTCTATGAGGAAAATCATGGAGCCATGTCGACCAATGAAGCCTCAGATTGATGCTGAAATGTCTTCAAGGAATTCCAGTTGACTTCAAACTCCACATGATTTTTTTAGCATCACCTCAAGCTGCAGTTCTCTCTTCCTCAACTATAAAAGTTTGCACACATTTAAAGCAGCTTTTTGCTTTTTAACCACATGATACTTCATGGTTCATACAGTATGTTGCATCCTGCACAAAAGCTCCTCACCTTTACCAATGAGGTGTTTCAAGACTTGAAATTCCAGTTAAAACTATGCAGTAAGAGACGTTCTTGCATCCGCTGGGCCCTCTACGTTCCTTAAAGGGATCATTAGCGTCCAAATGCCTTCCAGCCAAATACAGTAGATAACTTTGAAGTGTTTTGAAGTGGCTGCACAACTGCAAGGAAGCACATATCTGCAGAACACCTGGAAGTCAACTCTGAACATCCAAAGAGGAAAATGACATGTTACCTGTCACTGCTGTTTGCAGATGAAAGAGCTCAGCATGTGGTATTCAGTCTTTAAGAGGTGCTTGAGCCCACAGCAAAGTTTTACATGAGTTATATGTCTTGTCAGATTATAAATAATATGATGCTGCTTAATGAATGAGCTTATTTGTTGTATTCAAAACCCGTAGAAAAATATGTTTTATTTATGCAGTTCAAATGGATTTCCTGTTTGGGTTTGAACATGATCCTAGCAGCCCTCGGGTATATCACGCCTATCAATAAGTGTGAATTTTCATTCCCGCTCATACAATCAATGTATCACCCATGATGTCACAGTAAAGGCAGCTAAAGCAAAGCAACAAATCATCAAGTTCACACCAAGAAATAATTCTTCACAGCTTTGGGTCAACAAGAGTTTTTATTCTTGTAAAAAAAAAACATGTAGTGAGTAAACAAAGGAGCGCTCAAAAGGAGCTTATTATTGCATTTGGTTGTTTTTAAAAAAAAAAAAACAGCATTAGCACGTAAAAACTAAACGTCTAACAAAACAAAACATTAGAAAAAACAAACTACAGTGCAGAATGAGTGTGGATTTGAATTCACAGATCAGCAGTCCAGCTCTGCCCCGTCTCTCCTGACCTAACCCAGTTTTCCTCACATTGGCTACTTTTCTACTAAAATGTGCAACATCGTGACATCAACCATCAAGTTTGAGAAATAATTCTTCATGCGAACAGGAAAAGTGGGTTATGGTCGCCCTTTGGGAATCGTTATTGTCCATTTTTTTGGTGTCCTGATGTCACATTGCGAACTAAAAATCCTTACTTCCCCTTCTTGCCTTTGGATAAGCCCGCCAGTGTCTGTGTGGTCTCCTGCAGAGCTTTCTGAAGAGCAGAAATCGCCTGATCGTGGCCCTCTAGCTTGGCTGCTTTGGCTTCCAAGCCAGCTACCATGCCTCTTAAGCTCTGCAGCTGCTCCGGCTTTACGCCGCTGCTGCCCTCCAGAGCAGCGAGCCTAGTCTCCAAGTCCTTCACCTGCTGACCCAGGTTGGAGTCCTTTGAAGTGAGCTCGGTCTGGGCGCCACCCAGAGCAGCTATGTTGGACTGGAGCTCCCCGTAACTGCTTTTCAGTGCCTCCATCTCCTGCTCCAAGCCAGTTTTGACTTTCTCCACAGCCTGCTCCTGTGCAGCTAGAGTGCTTTCATGGGTGTCGTATTTGGTGAGCAGTGATTCCACTTTGGTGGTGATGTCTGACACTGATGCAGACAGCGAATCTGCGCTCTCCTCTGAAGTTTTAACTCTGGCTTCCAGGTCATCTGATCTTTTCTTTACCTGAGCAGCTTCTGCGCTCGCCTGCTTCTCCACATTACGAACGGCATCAGCGGCCTGCTGCACGCTGCCCTCCAGTGTCTCGCTTTTGTCCGTCAGAGCCTGGACGCCAGCCTCTGCTGCAGACAGCGACTGCTTCAGACTCCCAACAGTTTCTTGCACTACTGACCTCACCGTTTCAACTTCCTGAGACAGTGAGGCTACCTCCTTGTTACGAGTCTGGAGCTCTTCCCTCACAGCACCTATCTGCTCCCTGAGTGAATCGGCCGAGGCATCAGCGGCCTGTTTGGCTGTTCTGATTTCAGCCACGGCATCAACAATGGCAGAGAGCTCCTGTTTGATGAGCCCGGGGTCGTCCATGTCACCCAGGCGGGCCTTGAGATCAGCCAGCTGGTTCTGCGCCTCGCCCTGAGCCTCGGTGAACTCCGCCACGCTGGCTGTGATGGACTGACTCACCTCAGACAGACGCTCCTCTACAGTCTTCTCCAGAGAAGAGAAGTCCCTCTCTCGGGCCTCCTTCACCTCGTTGATGCCCTCTGAAAGGTCCCTGAGTAGATCGTTCTGGAGCTTCTGAAGGGCCTCCTCCACCCTCCTCGTCTCCACCTCGCCCCTCTTCATCCGGCTGATGGCCCCCTCCAGCTCCACCCGTGTGATGCCAAGTGATGACTCCAGCCCGTCCACAACACTCCTCAGAGACTCCACCTGTACAACGAGACAGCATCGAACACTTTTATAATAATGCACTCCAATACAATAACTGCTGTGAAAACATGTATCTCCATAACTGCTCAGGAGCTAAGAAACACAGCTTTGTGAGTTTTCAGATGATCCTGCAGGTTTCTAAATAACTTATTTAGAATATTCTCAACCCAAATGAAGTTTCATTTCTACAGTTTATCTGAAAAATTCAAAATTACCAAAGTTGGAGATATGTGGTTTTCACTGGACAGTGATGAATATCCACACTGTTTTATTTTATTATAATTTTATTGCAGTTTAACAGTTCTTTAAAAAAGTGCAAGCAAACCTCAATTTTGCTATTTGAAAAACTAGAGTCTTCACCAAGGTCCACTGAACTAAGCTTTTCCTGAGCTTTCGAGGGCACCACATGGTCTTCATCGGTGAACTGAGTTGTTCCAGTTTTATTTTATTTTATTTATTTATTTATTGTGCAAAAACAAAACCGGTGGTGACTTTAAAGATTCAACAGTGATAGACGGGGATAAGATACACAAGGACAGACAAAGAATGAGAGAGAAAAGAAAACAACAACAAACAAACAAACAAACAAAAACACGTAAAGAACTTGACATGTAGTTGTTCCAGTTTTAACGGAGTTGGCTCAGTCAACTGAGACACATCCATTTACTGATGACCATGCGATGTGGTTGAAAGCTCAGGAAAATGCTTGTAAGAGGACCTTGAGTTAACATTATTTTGTACTACTACGATTCTGAAGGTCGAGAATGAACTTTCACAGTCGTTTCAATTTAGTAATTTGCCTTTGAACTTTAAAATATTACACTAAAAACATATTTTGCATATTGAAAATATATGTTGTTGCACATTAAGTATGCGTAATATTTGAAAATTTATGGACAAATTACAAAATGTAGATGCTTATGGAAGTAAATTTTGTGACTTAAGGAATAGTGTGACAAAAGAATCTTAACTCAAGGTCCACTTACTACATTTATCCACATTTGAAAAGAGTACTATTATAAATTATATTATAAATAACCTTTTGAGTAGCACCTGCACAGAACTATGCCTAATTGAAATTCATGTACTCAAAAAGTTAATAAGTTAATATGTAATAAGGTTTCAACTTCTTACTCTAACAAGGAAAAGATGGTGCAGGAAATAGATAAGAAAATTAGACCCCTATAGGTGCTATTTTAGAAATGAGCTCCAACCCAAAGTAAACTAACACCACAAACATCTATACATTTGCATGAGTAGAGGTGAGTCATCACATAAGTGGAGTCAGTGGGTGGTACATACTGTAGTTGTACTACATCCTCAATATATAGTTTAGTTAAGATGGTTGTACACAGTGTACTTTACCTTTAGATGAATACAGGAATGAGGAAAGAATGAATGAAGCAGGAGAAATATAATGATATAAGCCAGCAGATGCTTTAGTTNNAGAGATTAATGATCAGACATTAGTACTTTTGTTGTTGCTGAACTCATCTTTATCTGCCTTGTGCAGCTTAATCTGATGTTCTCAAACAAAAAAACCCATAAAGAATAGAAATTAATGCAGAAATGATTTATTTTCACCAGGTCTGAAACTTTTATTTTTACTTGTTGGACGTTTGCTCCATGAAAAAGTAAAAGGAGTTCACCAAATCCATCACTGTGGTTCACCAAACCTGCCCAACCCCCCACAGTACCTACAGTACAACATGGACAGTTATGTAAGTCATCTCTAACAAAAGCAATGATGTGCATTGCATATATGTAATGTATATATGTTTGTATTTCACTGGAAGTTGTGAAAAAGTTTGGGAAGCACTTCTAATGTCATTCACCCCACTTCTCCCCATTGATTCACATCATTTTCTCCCTACCTGTTGAGCGACGCTCTCCATTTTGACGCTCAGCTCTGCGCTTTGCCGTGCGCTCTCCTCATGCCTGGCGCTTGTCTGGCGGATTTCCTCCACGACCTGCTGCAAATAAAAAGCTGCGAACCCTGCAGCGCCTAATAACGCGACATAAAACACTGCGCTGGCGACAAGCCCCAGGCAGCTCCCTGACCGTGGCCCCTGAGGTGCGGGGCTGCTCACCCCGTTACTGGTGCTCTTCTGGCTTTTCTTCGACGCATCATCTTGGCTGGATGCGGCGCTCTTCTCACTCGAGCTGTTCTTGTGCCGGTTTTTCGCAGTCATCGTCAGTGGAAGCTCGCTGATATAGACTATGTGTGTGTGATGTGATGTGAGGGAGTGAGGGCTGCTGGTTTTTGCAGTCGTGGATGGCGTTTCCAGTCCAGGCCCACTTACCGGACCAGCAGCGTATCAGTGAGCGCGTCGTGTCTTTCCACGGGGCTTTTTGCGTTGAGGTATGCGGATGGGGGCTGTCCCATGTTCAGCCCCAGGCTCTGTATGGGTCCAGTTTAATGACATAAAACACCAGGAAACAATGAATGATTTCTGCTGCTCTCACACTTTTGTGCTTGTGCTCTATTTTTACATCAGAAACTAGATCCAACATATTTTTATCATCCACCCAAAGACAAGAGAGAAGTTTCTGCAGGAGCATCTTTCTGATGCAACAGCAACGAAATTTATATAAAAAAAGTGGTTTAGGAAACTTAAGTGAGTTTTCAAGGTGTTCCTCAAGGTCCCCATCAAATGAGCATTAAGTGAATTTAACTTTTTAAGTAACTTGAAGTGAGAAAATGTCACTACGATGTGGTGAAGGACAAAAGACGCACCAGCTTGGGACAAAACGTTGAACATCATTGTCTAAAGTTAATGAATCTGTGTTATTGATAATACAACCAGCTGTTATGGCTGTGTTATTACTGTGACACACGCTCATTAAATTATAAAACACTGATGCAAACTTTCTGCAAGCGGTTCAGACTGGAGCAGAGCGGTGCAGGGAGGGGCAGTTTCTTCCCCCTTAGTTTGCTCCTCCTTTCATACGTGGCAGCTGAAGTCTGCAGGCTGCTGTTAAAATCCCAAAGTCACATCTCTGCACATCTCTGCGCCCTCAGACAAAGAAGTTTAAAGTCCAAGTCGTTTCACTGCGTTTCCTCCTTTAAAAAATGTGAATCAATCCTTTAAATTGTGTTTAAAGTAAATGAACACATTGTTCTTTTTATAGTAATTTTCTTTTTTTGTGTATATACTCATTTATAATGGCCTATGTTATATCACCAACGGAGTTGTTATAATATTCCATAATATTTATGTAGGATTTGTCTGATATCCTCATGTGCATTTTTTCTCTAAGGTTATTTTTCCGGTTATTGTGCTTCTTCTCGTTATTATGTGTAACACTGTGCCCACCACCCACAAAAAGGAAATATCCGTGCATGCAAACATTCTCGCTTACTTTGCATTCTGAACACAGAAAGAAAGAAAAAACAGGCCACTTTTCAAAGAGCAAAGCATGTTTACATCCTCGGTTTAAACACTAGATGTCACTAAAAGAGCGTTTTATGGTCAGTGAAACACTGACAGCCAGATCCGCTCTGCAGTATAAACACATGTATATAATGTCAAACGATTATTCTTAAATAATAAATAAATGTAAAACAATTCTAATGTACTTATATTAAATTATAATAGCATCTTCCTGCAATAGGCAGATCATCACTGAGTTAATAGAAGAGTTAACATTATAAGTGTGAAGGTGTCTCTTTATTTACAAAACGGAACTCCAACAGGTTTATCATTCAAAAGAATAGTGACAGGAGTTTGTTTGCTCGAGGTAGTACACAAATAATAATAATAATAAAACATTAAAAAACGAAATAGTACAAAGAGATAAATAAAATATGTATTCATTTCACAGCTATTGGATTTGGAGTTAGAGTTTGGGAGAAGTTTAGGAAAGACATGGATACAGTAAAGTTATGCAGATAAATGACCTATATTGATGACCTATATTTTATTGACCGACATTTAATTTCATCAGTAGAAATATAAAATAATATCTTATATAATGTAAAATGAATAATGGAATCATATTTATATAATATTTAAATAAAATTTTCGATTGAAAAGTCAAATCAAGGTCAAACCAAAAGGTTTGACTAATGATACAGTCCCAAAAATAAGTTATAGATTCAGCTGTGTTGTGACAGAAGCAGAGGCGGAAGAATGTTTTACTTGAGTAAAAGTAGTAATATCACGGTGTAAAAATATTCTGTTACAAGTAAAGGTCCTGCATTCAAAATAAATTTCACTTAAGCAAAAGTACAAAAGTATTACCATCAAAATATACTTGAAGTACCAAAAGTAAAAGTAATAATTTTGCAAAATAATGTAAGTTATTGGAGTATAATTATTAATGCAGTCATGTGTACATCACTTCATTGTGATACGGCTACTTTTATTTATCATTTAGTAATTCAACGCCTGGGATCAATAAAGTCTTATTTTAACATGTAATATATTTTGTATTCTTCTTGTATTCTTTGTATTCTTTGCAATCTGCAAAGTAACTAAAGTACAATATTTGCCTCTGACATGTAGTGTAGTAGAAGTATAAAGTTGCGTTGTGTACATTTGGTTTTGCACCTTACTGATTTAATCTCTACTGTTATATTTTGTTTTATTTATTTATTTTTTAATTTATTTGGTTTATATTTGCGCTCTTTCCTACTTTGTACTGCAATTGCTGTACAACAGTTTCCCTCGGGATAAATAAACAACTATCTTATCTTAAGTACCTCAAAATTGTACTTGAGTACAGTACTTGAGTAAATGTACTTAGTTACTTTCTACTACTGGTAAGAAAGGAATAAACATTTAACTTTTAAACAATAACAGTTTACAATCTGCAATATTTTCAAAGAGACTTCGCACAGTTTACTCTTCACAGAGTTTTTTCCCCCGAGTACCAGTATTCAAATGATTCCAGAATAAATATAAAACCACTACCTTTTTGTATTATATATGTACATGAGTAACTATATATTGTTTTTATTTTTATCCTATTCTGATTTTTGAATATTGGTATATATGTTCTGTGTGTGTACAACTTTCATTTCCAAAGGAGGAAGAAGTACTTTTACTTAAGTAAAAGTAGTAATACCACAGTGTAGAAATACTCTGTTACAAGTAAAAGTCCTGCATTCAAAAGTTTACTTAAGTAAAAGTACAAAAGTATTAGCATCAAAATATACTTAAAGTACCTAAAGTAAAAATACTCATTATGCAGAATGGCTCATTTCGGAGTAATGTATTGGATGATAATTATTGATGCATTAATGTGTTCATCAAAGTTTTCTCTTAATCTATAATATTTTACATCATAATTTATTTATTGAATATATTTTGCATTATTAATCTGAATCTGCAAAGTAACGAGTAACTAAAGTTATAAAATAAATGTAATGGAGTAAAAAGTACAATATTTACCTCTGAAATTTAGTTGAGTAGAAGTATGAAGTAGTGGAAATACTCAAGTAAAGTACAAGTACCTCAAAATTGTACTTAAGTGTACTACTTGAATGAATGTACTTAGTTACTTTCCACCACTGCTTTTTGTACTTTATATGTATATAAGAAACTGTCTACATTGTTTTTATTTTTATTCTATTCTAACTTTTAAATATTTGTATATATGTTCTATGTGTGTACAGCTTTCATTTCATCTTCCAACCCCGTGTTGTATAATGACACAATAATTTAACCTTTTAAACTTTGTGAACCCCGTCAACATCTCTAAGTTGAGGAGATTCCGAGCAGACCGTGAATGCCCCATGACGCCCCGCCCTGACGCCGTGACAACAGACGCCGCTCCTCCGCCGCTCCTCCGCCGCGCTGTCCAGGTGTTCGGTGTGTGATATTGCAGAGATCCGGACCGTTTTGGAGCTATATCAGTAGATCTGCATGAAATGGCCTAACATGATATGCTTTGTCTCCGAGCCCGGCTGCCACTCGGACGTCTGAAATGCCGTCTGTCCGCCCCCCACTCCCTCATTTCTCAGAGAGTGAAGCGGGAACACCGTTAAACATGAAGACTGACACGGGGGTGAGAATTTGAGCTGTTTATACCTCGAGTGGGAAAAGCTAGCGGTTAGCCAGCTAGCCAGACAAGCTCAGAGACACCCGGCGGCGGCGGCTCGGATATCGGATTTGAGCGGCCATGGCTGGGCTCATCAAGAAGCAGATCCTGAAGCATCTCTCCAGGTCAGTCCTGAACCGTGTTAGCAGACAGGGAGTGGAGAGAAAAGGACGCAGCTGTCAAACGTTAGCTAGCTAACCAAAACGTTAGTTACAAGAAGCGACTCGAAAAATAAGTGAAATATTAGCTGGATTTTGGTGGACACGGTTCCTTTTGAGGTTTAGTAAGTTACACGTATGTTGTCTGTCAGACTGTCAGCTGCGTTTTCAGCCCATTTAACCCCCTCTGACCTGACCTGAGACGTGGCTAGTCGGCTAACTTGCTAACATGGGGGTTAGCTAGTGGAGGGCTAATCCCTCAACACTTGTTTTAGCAGGTTGAACCAGTCGAGTGGTTGAGTCAGATTGTTTGAAACAACAATCTCAGCCTTCCCCTAAAGGTAAATTATCAAGTAGCTAATAAACACAAACATAAATCATATAACTGCGAGATAAGTAGACTTTAATTTGACTTAAATATTTAGATATTTGTGGAGGCAGAGCAAGGGCAGAGGGGTGCAGGTTTGTTTACCTGGGTTTAAACCCTGCTTATCAGGTCTTTTCACCACTTGCCCTCCGTACCACACACCACACATGCACCACATGCACCCTTAATCATTTAGAGAGACATTTGCTATACTGTCACCTTAATCAAACATATCTGACAGCATTTTGTGGCACTAATAAGCACCCTTTTATGTACCTTGAGATAAATGAGCTCAATATTGGTTCAGGATCTGCTTAATCTGCTGTGTAAAGGCCCCATTTATTTTTTTAATGTCTTGCTGTTATGGGCAGCGTTCAGCTCGACCTGCTTCACATGCATTATTTATTCTTTTCCACTGTCCCTCAAGGGACTTTCAATGGACTACTTCCTTGTTTTGTTCCAGGGGGAGAGCTTGAAACATGCAGCGCTGTTTTTCCTCCCACAGAGCTGAACCTGCTAATGACCTAAAACAGAGCACAGTCACACCTTCAGCTGTTTTTTTCAAACAGTACATCGCATTGAATAATAATGATAGTTCCAGTATACTAAACTCAAAGGGAGCCAGAACATGGAGTATAAGAATTGAAAGCTGTCACATTTATATTGCTGACTAAGTCTTTAAAAAGCTCATCGGTATGCAGGTGGACCGGTTTGTGTTTGTGAAAAGAGAAAGCACAGATGTGTAGAGCTGCAACGATTAGTCGATTAATCAATTAGTTGTCAACTATTTTGATAATCGATTAATCGTTTTGAGTCATTTTTTAAGAAAAACAGTCCAAATTCTCCGATTTCGGCTTCTCAAATGTGAATATTTTCTGCTTTCTTTAGTCCTCTATGACAGTAAACTGAATATCTTTGGGTTGTGGACAAAACAAGACATTTGAGGACGTCACCTTGGGCTTTGGGAAACAGTGATCAACATTTTTCACCATTTTCTGACATTTTCTGGACCAAACAACTACTCGATTAATCGATAATGAAAATAATGGTTAGTTGCAGCCCTACAAATGTGACTGTGCTTGGTGTGATGACTGAGTTGTGATTAACTGGTTAATACCTTAATTAGGATTGCTTTGTCCTTCATACAAGATCTGCATTGTCTCCAACACACAGCCTGTGAGTGTCCTTCATTGTCCTAGTACTCCCAAGTTGTGTCTCCTCGTGCTGTGTGCGTTGAGGCAATGCATCTGCATGCCCTCAGCAGCATTACCGTCAACATCGACAGGAAATGACTAGAAGAGTTGTGATGTCATCCGTCTTTGGGCTTGTCATCTGATCTCCTTTGTCCTGGCCTGATTGGTCGGGCTCGGGTACTGACCTGTCTGACAGTCGGCCAATCCTGCTCCGTCGGCTGTAGTGACGTCAGGGTAAAAGTGCTGGTGTCAGAATGCCAAATCAGCATCACCTTTATATACTCCACACTGCATGTTTGCAAATAGACTGCGATTTTGTGCACGCTTGGGTGATTTAGCTGGAGGATGGGTTAGATTGTGTCTGCCTGTCTCAAGCCAGGAATAGTTTGTCCTCCTGGCTGCATTATTCATACACGCTGTAGGTGTGCTTACACAGCTACAGGTTGTGTTGTGGGTGTCAACACGCCAGCTCAGCCTCCATGCTTAACGGCTGCAGGGGACACACGTCTGTACAATACTGTCTGTGACCAGGAGGAGCCTGTTAGAGTGAGGCGGCACCACATCTTTACAGTTCATTGACTCAGAAGTCTGCAGTGGCTGTTCCTCCTCTGGCCGAGACAAGTGCACCGAGGCATGCGTGACATATTAAACTAGTTCAGAGGGCCTTTTTGTGCAGTGTAGAAGAAGCATTGTGTGTGGCTTCTCATGTGCAAGGATGGGATTGTTGATATTAAATGACGTTGGCATGCATTTGTTCTGCGTTTTCCTGACACGAGAGTGTATTGATAAAGTGTTTCACACAGGGTCGAACTCAGGTAGCCCCTGGGGGGTGACTACATGACAAAGTGTGTGTTTGTCTGCATTACAGACAGGTTTAGATTATCGACAGGACCCTGGCCCACAGCCACACAGAGCGAGATCCTGTGACACACACAAATATAGATGGGCGGAGAAGAGACTTTCTGCTTTGTTACCCCGAAAGAGATTTCACAGGGAGGCTCAGGAGCTTAATTACAGGTGTTCCAGTTTAAGACTGATGGTCAGACTTTGTGCGAGTCCTGTGACAGAGAGAATACATTCCCAGATGGAGCTCTGTAGAGAAATGGAGACTCGGATTGTCTTACTTTCTTCCCCCTCATTCCTTCATTCCTTCCTTCTTCATCCCATCCGTCCATTCTCGTTTTCCTCTCCCCTTCCTCTCCTCTTGTTCGTTAGCTGCCAAAAAATGTGTTAAATAGCTGCAACTAACCGTTATTTTTAATTGTTGATTAATACGTCGCTTTTTTTCTCGATTAATCGTTTTGTAGATTTAAATGTCAGAAAATTGTAAAAGGCAGTTTCCCAGAGCTCAAGGTGACATCTTCAAATGTCTGACAAATGGTTCGTAATCCAAATATATTCAATTTAAAAATATATAAAGCAGAGAAAATCCTCACATTTTAGAAGCAGGATTTAGCAAATGTTTGGTATTTCTGCTTGGAGAGTGACTTAAGTCAATTAATCGATTTTCATTATTTTTCAGGTTTATTTATCAGTTAATTACCTATTTATTTCAGCTCTGAATGCATTGATGGAGTGTCTTTTCTTTTTAGCTCGATAAAAACAACCCATCATGCAGGTAATCTGCAATGATCTACCTCTTGTCTGGAAACATCAATCCTCCCTAAAAGCCATCTAAAGAGATGTTGCAAGAGTTTATTTTTGTGTTGAACGAACCAGAAAAATCCACACTGTTGATCCCTCTTACTCACCTTATTTATGGGTCCTCGTGCTTTGATAAAAGACCCCTGCCTATCCATTCCATAACGTCCCGATTACAGAGTAAATGGCTGCTCATTAATGTCACAAGACCACAGCACAACACTCCTGCAGTCTCCAAACAGCATAATGCACATCCTTAGTCACAGGGGAATGTAGAGATTTTAAGTGGTAGAGGGAGGTTTGCTTGATGTGCATAAGACAAAGCTATTGATAGACAAACTTACACAGAACGGACCCCCTAAGAATGAAAAGATTATCACTACCTTGTAATGAAAAGAGTTCATGACCTGAGACATTAGGCTTATAGTCAGGCTGGTATGCGAGGTCCATTTTGGGGTTAAGTCGGGACGTTATAGCCGACTTGACTTGACACGATGGCTCAGGCGTCGCCTTGCTCACCCTTTCACTCTGTCAGGAGCGCTTTTAGCATTTTATTTGATGTAATAAAGATGATGCGTTGCTTATCGGAAATCTTAGGACCGTCAGCTGATCCCACATGTTTTTCATCCATTAAATGTTCAATCAGTAAAGAGGAGGTTAGTTTAGGGAACCATTTTCATCTCTGAGTCAGCTGACATTTGGTATTATGAACATGCGCTCCATTGTGTGCACATTACAACTTTTTCATAAGTGGAGGTTTAGTGCTCATTGCGGTGTGAGAGTCCATTTCTGCTCTTGTGTTTGTCCTCATGAGCCTCTTTAGACTCTTTCCATCCTGCAGTAGCTGTGTGATGATGCACCATAGTGATGAACTCCACTATTCCCAGTGTTTTCGCTCACTGCTGGTGGGAAGGCTATTATAGCATGAGTCATGACTGAGTGCCTAGCTGTGGGCGTCTCATCGGTGTAGCTGTGAAGTACTCGTGTGTGTGTGTGTGTGTTTTTGTAAGTGTGTGTGTGAGATAACGACATTTGACCAGGGTCCCTCCGGGCCTTGGTGTCCTCTGCTGCTGTGTAACCGGGGTCCTGGACTGTTTTCTCCTTCACGCTAACCTTTTCAACGTCTCCACGGGGTCATGAATATTCCAGGACTCTGGGGCGTTGGCTGCCAATATAAACTCACTTCACTTTGACAGGTTGCCTGCGTGTTGTTGAATTGTTTTCCCTGTTGACGTGTGTGTGTGTGTGTGTCTGTGTGCGGAGGTGTTTCGTAGGAGATTGTGTACGGCTGTGGATGTGTGTGTATTTTGCACTTGTGCTGGTATGTAGGCTAGAAAGTAAATCAAGTAATCCCTCTTGATTATAACTTTGAGATTTTTTTCTTTAATAACTGCTCTGCTGGGGCTGCGTAATGTATTTTTGTCTTCACCTCAGCATTTCCACAACAAACACTTTGCATAGAGCTTTAATATCAGAACAGCGGAGAATCATAAAGCAGGAAAGTTGAGACAGGCAAAGAAAAGACCTTTTTCACCCACATATGCTTTTTCTTAGCATGATATATGCTCTTACCATTGCCAGCAACATATTATGTAAGAAAACAACTGTAGTATACAACATAGTACAGCTTTTTTCATTAACATTAGTATATATATTTGTTTTCTCACAACTTAACACCTTTAAAAGTGATTTTCTTAAGGGTCGTGAAATGTTAAAGATCCATGAAGCCCTGAAAGATGATATTTTTTCATCTTGTGCGCACAAGATTAAAAAAAATGTGATCTTTCAGGACTTTGGGGATTCCATAATATGTCAACTGGCTAGCCAAGTCTAACAGCAATGATCAAGTTGTTAGCATTTTGTAATGGTGTAATTTCCACTAAGGGGAAACTTTGCAAAATCCTATTTCGCAGTTTCAGTTTTATTTACTCACTAAAATCACCCTTAACAGTGCCCTCTTACTGTCCAGCTGCAAAAATCCAGAGGAGAGAAGAGATAAGTTGATTAAAACTTTTATAAACTCACCTTCAGTTATTACCCTACAGTCACAGCCATAAGCTTTATGAGCAGCATTTTTGTGCAGGTTTTTAGAGGTTGCCCCACCTTTTTGCTGTAGGTTGTTCGGGCCATTAAAATTAAAAAACACTGCTACTTTTTGTGCAGGTGTTCTGGATTAAAAAAAAACATTTTCGCTATTATTCTCCTAAAACACATCAGTGAAAGATGAGGCAGTAAAGGACGCTGCTGAGTTTTGTTTTGTAAGACAAATACAACATTATCATAAAGTGTCGGTTCTCTGTCAGTTAAACTAGACATCCTTTTAAGCAGGTTTACATCATTTTTTGTTAAACTACTATTATTATTATTATTATTATTATTATTATTGTTATCAATACGTTTCTAGATTGATATAAATGCAGAAAATAGCATTTACTTTTTTGGTTGAAACGCCTCTGGCTTCACTGTGTTCCCCTCACTTCTGAAACCAAACCAACGCACTTGGCATTTGGTAACCTTTTGATTAAATCACCTTTTATGTACAGCTGCGCAGCCGTCTAACAGTAAAAGAACTGAAAGATTTGCCAATAAAGACACCTGGACTGTGTTATATACTTTTACTACTAATTACTACTTTTACTAATACTATACTTACTCCTCAAGATGATATTTAATGTGTTCATTCGGGTACACCCGCTAGTAATTAAGAAATGGTTCACGCATGTGGGTGCTTTGTTATTTTTAGGTTGGGTTGTTTTAAGGTTTCCATTGGATTTACCAACACACCCACACTGCAGGTAGTCAGCCTCCAAACACTGCAGTGCTACTGTCCTCTAACAGGAGTGCAATAAAGGAATAAAGAACAAATGAGCCAATAAAAACATATTTAACCACAACCCTTCATGTGAAATATTAGAGAGGCTTGTTTTAAAATGAAGTCGGTTGACCACCACTATGTGTGCTGAGGTTTTTACACCTTTTAGAAACACTTTAATGCCATTTAATTTAATTTGTTGGAGTGTTTTAGTGTCTCACGTTGGCCACAGGCGTCTTGTAAGCTTCAGTGGCTGTTTCAGTTTTGTCTCTAACTGAATAAAGTGACATCCACTCAGGAAAACTGACTTCACTGAGAAGAGTTGTCTGCAGCAGACCCATTAGACTCTGCTGTTGACACTGAATGAGCTAGTGGAGGATTCAGAGGCCCATTTAAATGTCACATTCTCCGTTTTTGCTGTTGAGCCAAGCCTGCTGCTTGGTCAAATGAGCATCGACAGGAAAGAATGTGGGAACATCCCAGATCCCTTTTTTTTCCTTCTTCTTCCGGAAAACCACACTCCTAAATCACAGAGGAGTGCCCTGAGGATCCCTCCTTTCTTTCTTTCTTTTATTATCTTTAGTTTCTGAGTCTCTCTCTCTGTTTGTCTATTTATGTCTCTCTTTACGTTGCCACAGTCTTGGTTGCTAAAAACAAGCTGGTTGTCTTCCCCCAGGCTCCTCTCTCTCTCTCTCTCTCTCTGGCACTGATGTCATCAGGCTGCGCCACGAATGCACCACCAGAGCAGGGAAAAAAGCTGGGAGTCTCTCTGTTTCCATTCACAGGATCCACAGACATCAGCAGAAAGAGTGGCGGACTAAAGTCTGCCCTCTGTGTTTTGTGGTTAAGGGAAAAAGTTGAACCTCCTGCTGTCTTTAAGTTGATTTTTTACACACAAAATGTAACACAAAATCTGTTTTTTGATAAATATTTTAAAAAACTACCTTTATTAGAGGACAGCACTTGAGTAACAGGTTAAAACTAACTTTTACAGAGAGGAATGTGGGCATGGATTTTACTGTTGAGTGGTTAATTTTATGTCTAACAGGCAGGCAGACTCCTCTCCAGCCAGTAGCTAGTCCTAATCTCTTTACGGACCTGGATTTGGTCTGGTGAGCTCGGCCCTGCTGACTGGAATAATGGCAGACGAGATGAAAGGGAAAGATGACGGTGCGTGAACTTAATACCCTCAGCCTCTTGCTGTCAGTAATGAGTGGGACCTGTCTGTGTAATTTAGCTTATTTAGTGTTAGTAGCCTTGATGTTAGACAGCTGATCAACAACATAATATTTGACTACAGTAGTGGTTTATTTATGAAGAAGGGAAGAGAGGAAGCAAGAGGTGGCCCAGGGGAGATCCAGATAAGGAGCGAGTGAAGCTAGCTGGCTAGCTGGTTGATACTTGATCAGGAGCAGGGATGAATATTTCACTGGTCACAAGGCTAGAAAGACACTCCAGCAACAACATCCATCTCTCAGAGACAGACTGACTGTGTTTCTGTCTCTGAGAGTGTGTATGGCCATGTGAGCACATGTACACATGATATTATTCGTGGGTTTTTTTTTGTCTTGTTCCTTACTCCACTGTGCTGAGTCTCTGTTTATGTCTTCTGCTACCGCTGAATAATTTACAGGGACGTTGAATTAGAGAAGAATCTGACACTGCCGTGTGAAGGTGTTGAGTGGAAATACGCAGGAATTCGACTGACTGAATCATTTAAAACGTGGGCAGCTGAATCACAAAGCGTTGCTTGCTGGACAAAGTTTCTTTCACACTGCAGATACAGAGTCTCTGTCTCCAGATAGCTTTCCAGGAGAAGACTCAGACCATCAGAGCAAAAACCTTTTGTCTCCCGATGAAGATCCAGTTACTGAGTGGCTCCATAATCATACATCACCACTTCCCGATAGCTGACAAATGGCCCTCATGCTGCACCTATGGCTTTATTTCAGTAACAGCATTTGATATTAGGGGCAGATCCGAGCAGTATTGGTGCCAATACTCGCCTTATTTAGCTGATCAGATATGATCAGATCGGATCAAATCGGCCGTGATATAATCAATCCACATAAATTACAGTTTTTTAGTCAGAGTCGTTAAAAAATGCAGTGTTTTTGCTATCAGTTACATGCCTAGTTCAGTCACGGTGGGCCACCCACTCACACACAGCAAACCCTGCTCTCATAAAAATCATTTCATCAAACAGTGAGTTATTCAGATTTTAAATTACCCAGAGTTTAGGGATCAGGAGGGAAAAAGTTGGATCGGTGCGTCACTACTTGATATCAGATCAAGTGCGTGTCAAGTCTTACATTGAGGGAGCTGTTTTCTTTTTTCACTGTGTTCTATTTTTTATTGTTATGTTTTTGTGTTATTTTTTTGCCCTTGTTTTTGGGGCTTGGTATTGAACCTCAGCACTGTTTGGTACCAACCAAAAAATGAGTGTAGCACCACGTATCAAACTGAAAGTGCGGTGAATGCCGCTGTCAAATTCAAATTCTCTGATCAGATATTTCATGATGCAAATAATAACTTTGCTGATATTATTTTTGCATAGTTCTTGTGTCCAAACAACATTAAACACAGATATGTTTGAGACATTTGGCTTGTTTGCTAAATGGGGGGAAAAAAGTGTAGGGATCTCCTGGTGACTTAGGGGTTAAAGACGCTGCTGCAACTTCCCCGTTTTTGAGTCCAGTCTGGCAGTTTTGTTGCACGTCATTCCCCAACTTTCTCTCCCCTTATTTCTTGTCACCTCTCTAGTGTCTCTGTCAAATAAAGCCAAAAATGTCCCCAAAAAAAGTGTATCATGAAGAAAATATTGTGTATCATCCTCCATGTAAGGAACCAAAAATAAGCAAGATGAGATCTGGAGCATGCGTTTATAGTAAGAGCCTTATTGCTTTAACCTTATTAAAAGCTCGTACTATAACAATGTGCTCCAGATCTCATCTTTAAGCTGTCCTGTCTGTCGAGGCAGCAGTTTGAGCTTTAAGTTGGCTGATGCTCAGAGACTCCTTCGCCTAAAAATAAGCATTGTTGTCGTATCGGTGCCAAAAATCAGGTGTTGCATTGCCACGACAACCTCAAATGATACCCAGTGCTACTGTGATTTTATGAGCGCAATTACACACATTCCTCACAGCGTATGTCAAAGTTAGCAGGGCAGTAAAATACTAAAGCAATAGTCCGTTGTCTGGCCACGATAATCAGGTCACTCTGTCAGTAATGGGTGTTGGTTGTAAAACTCTGAGCTTTGATCTGGCGCTATTTACAGATACACCTGTACTGCAAGTGTGTGAGAGATTAGCTAGGTAACAAGGTTAAACCTACCTGTAGTGTATGTGTGTTTTTAGTTTCACTGCATATAGACTAAAACCAGGACGTCGAGTATTCTGCACCTCTACATGTCAAAGCATCGATGCTGTGCGGCCCTTGACAGCTAGAGAATGTGAAATCAATACTATCTCTGTTTTTAGGAAATTCCATTAGACTGGTCTGCAGACATGCACAGATCAATAAACCATCTAGTATCTGGCCTTTCTGCTAACTATTAACCAATAATCAAACTGTGAACCAGGGCAGAAAACTCTTAGATCAAGGGCATTGAGTTTGTGTGTTCAAGTCTATTTACTTAAAGAGCAAACAGACTAAACACACACAACCACTACAACATACTGTATATACTTACTTATACTTACATATACACAGCATTTTTCCAAGACAGTGAGGTTATGAATATCAGTATTGGCTCACACCTTTAATTAAAGGTAAGTGTTGGCACCTTATCCTCTAATTCAACAGTACACTCTGTCCTCGGTGTGAACACACACGTTTTGTCCTCACGAACTACAATTTTTCTGAGCAGCAACATATAATATGAAGCCTTTACCTCGTCTCCCACTGTACGATCCTGTCTGCCCTCTTTCTCTCCGTCTTTAAATCCTCTATATTGTAGCTTGTATGGTAGGGTTTTTTTTCATTATTAAAACTCAAACACTCTGTACCTTGATCCCGTCTTCCCCCTGTCATTATCAGATTAAGCGGTAACTATGGAAACAAAGCAAACAAGCACAGTTGACAACAATGCTGAAATGAAGAGAAAAAAATTATTTTTATTTATGGAGTATTTATTTATTCCTTTCGTGTAGCTGGGTTCATTGTCTCATAATATGACTTCAGCAGCAATGTATAACTCTAAATTGTAGGCTTATTTTTCAGTGTGCTATTAAGAAGATGTGGGTTTTGTTTTTAGATATAATTTACTCTGAAATTAATGGTTTTGGCTTGTTTGAAAATGGCTCTTGGGAGACAGTATTGCCTGCTATTCATGACAAACTATTTTTAAAAACATGCATTGGAAAGGCGCCCCTCTGTTCCTAACAGTTGGGTTTTGTTTGGCCGGCCTGTCACGTCGCCAAGAACTTGTTTCTATAAATATTCCCAGGCTCAAAGCTGCACTTCTCATCCATGTCTCGTAGGTTTGCTAAGAACCTGTCACCGGACAAGATCAACCTGAGCACGCTGAAGGGGGAGGGCCAGCTGACCAACCTGGAGCTGGATGAGGAGGTTCTCCAGAGCCTGCTGGACCTGCCCACCTGGCTGGCCATCAACCGTGTGTGCTGCAACAAGGCCGCCATCAGGGTGAGGGATGCTGTCATATGTTGAATTTGTACATTTTAAAGGAATATCTTGACATTTTGGGAAATATAATTCACTCTCTGGTGGAGAGTTAGATGAGAAGATTGACACCACTCTCATGTCTGTACAGTAAATATGAAGCTACAGCCAGCAGCGATTAGCTTAGCTTAGCATAAAGACTGGAAACAGGGGCAAACAGCTAGCCTGCCTCTGTCCAACAGTAACAACATCTATCTACCAGCCCCTCTGAAGCTCACTAATTAACACGTCATATCTTGTGACACGTGGTATTACAGGTGGTTATGCAGGGTTTCTGCGGGTCCTTAAAAANTTATAACAAATTTTAAGCCCGCTTCACCTCGTTGCAAGAAAATGCTCAAATTAAGAACTTTGAGTATGAAGGCATTAGAGTCGCATGGGAAGTCAGAAAAACATAAAGCCGCTGTAAAAAGCCACCACCCAATATTGTTCTGTATTCACATCGGGAGCATCACCAAAGTGCGGCCCCAGCGCGACCCACTCCATACTTACATTAACTCTACTTTGCAAGTAATTCTGGGACTCCAATTTTCCTTCATATCCTTCTTACTGTTTTTTGCCAGTGTGGAACTGAAAGAGGTCTTAAATTACATTCATATTGTCTTAAAAAGGTCTTAAAAAGTCTTAAATTTAACTTGTTGAAACCTGCAGAAACCCTGTTACATGTCGGACTGTTTCTTGGCCAGACACGGTAACTTCCTTCGCTGGTTGCCTGGCAACTGTTCAGAGCCAAGAAATAGTCTGGCACGTAACCATCTGTAAAACCGAAAATTGTTGTATTTACTTTTTTGTACGCATTAAACAAACAAGATATAAGGTGTTAATTAGTGAGCTTTAGAGGTGCTGCTAGGCGGATTTTGTAACCTTCAGACTGAGCCAGGCTAGCTGTTTCCCCCTGTTTCCAGTCTTTATGCTAAGCTAAGCTAACCGGCTGCAGGCTGTAGCTTTATATTTAACAGAGACATGAGAGGGGTATCAATCTTCTCATCTAACTCTGCCAGTAAGCGAAGAAGCAAATTTCCCGAAATGTTCGACTCTTGCTTTAAAGCTTTATTGCTTGAAGGGGGTTGTTAAAAACAAAGTCAAGAGATAAGATTTATTTTACTGAATCATATTTAAAACGATATATGAAACTGATTTACATGGTTTTATTTCAGGCCTACGTGACAGGAAACCTAGAAAACTGCATAATTATCATCTGTGTATATACATGGACAGGCTGACACAGTGTAGATACCAATTAACACCTATCTTGTACACTCCCAGTGACTCTTTGCACTGCATACACACATTCAGCTTCCGCTGTCTGATGCCCCTGATGTGGTCATTGTCGTCAGCAAAGTGCCATGTATAAGAGCAGACTCTGACACACCCTGAAAACAGTGAATGGAGCTGCGTAATTTGCTTCGTGACTGGACTTTTATTCAGACCAAGGTCCACTTTCCACCTCCTCATTTTTTTCTTTCTGTTCTTCCCTCATTCGTTCAGCTCTCGACATCATTTCTCAAGCTTTTCTTGACACATCTGCCGTCACGTATGAATCCCCATTTTGTTGGCCACTACCCTTCCTTTACTGTCTTTCTTTTAATTGGTCTGCAGGCTTGAAAGATGTAGTCTTGTATTTACTCAACGTATTTGCTGTGTCACTGACAGTGTGTGTAACACTAATGCAGTGTTGCAGCTACAACCCTCATCATTTACAATAAGTGTGTGTGTGGAGCATCAGATTTCTCAGTGAACGGTGGAGCTTGTGAATTGAAACCTGCGGTGCCGCCTGCCTCCAGTTCAAAGTGTATTGCAGACTTTACTGTTAACTGGTAAAAAAAGGAGAACAGAGATCTTTATCTCACTTCCTCACTTGTTAGATCCACATCTCTTCTTTGTGTCTTCCTGTTACAACGGAGCTAAACCCAACACTCTCACCTCTTCATTTTAAAAGCCTGTCACGCACAAATTAGAGTAATAAAAGTAGCTTTATTGATTCCTCATAAATACATACACTGATTTAAACTGCAAGAGATGTGACAGGCCTGAGCTTACACCCCCTACTGGCACCTCCTGGCATTTCTTTGACAGAGGCAAGGCGAATAAAATGCGTCTCTAAATCAATTAGAGCCGCAAATCCTGAGCATTTTCTCACTCCTTGATTTATGACGTCTCAAAGAATGAAGCGTTGTATGGAAAAAAACTGCAAGTGAACATAAGTATTTAATCTCTTTTGCTATATAATTTGACACGGACTTGAATCAAGAGGCGGCGTGTTGAGGATTAATGGAGTTCTGGAGCTGAATGGAGCGAACTGCCAGTCAGTCTAGACTCATTGATTTCTTTTTCTTCCTTCTTCTCTGAGCTACCTCGCCTGCTGTTTTGTCTTGATTTAATTTGTGCCGTTCGGTTGCATTCAATTTGATTTGTACATCCCATCGGCTGGTAATTTAGTTCAGCATTTTGGGAGGACCAAAAGGCCAAGTGCCTGCTGTAGCGATCAGAATACTGTGAGGCTGAAAAGCTAAGCCACTGTTCTGTTTTCCCTCACAGATACCATGGACAAAGTTGAAGACTCACCCAATCTCTTTGGTAAGTTTCACCTACGACACCTGTTGCTCACATAATCAAACCAGGCCATTGATAAATTTTTCTGTCTACATTTATTGTCATTTAAGTCATTGAATCTTCTTGTACCACAAGAAGTAGCACAAATTAACAAAAACATTATTTGTGTTGTACAATGTAATAAGACAGAATAACCACCTGTACTCCTGCATCATCACTTATCGTCCATCACGTGTTAAATGACACCGTTCATCACAAGGTGAAGAGCAGGAAACCGCTGAAGGTGTCGTAGTAATAGTCGCCATCGTAGAGCACTCTGTTTGCGTAGAGCTTCATAAACACACTGTCTCCAGCCTCCAGCTGCACCACCGCTGCGTTGGTCGCACTGTCGTGGCTATCGTCGCCCACGGTGTCCCTGGTAGACACCACCCTCTGGCTGCTCTTCATCAATGACTCCACCGAGTTGGGCTTTTCAGAGTTGTTGTTGTACACGGTGTAGCTTTTGTAGGATGGTGAGTTGGCTTCGACGGTTGCCGTTTTCTGCATCATGGCACCGAGTTTTTGTCTGTGTCGTGGCTGCCAGCTTCTCCCTCATGGCTGCCACCTCGCTGAGCAGGGCGCAGGTGTCAGGTTGACAGACTGCCAGGCTGGTCCCAGTCCCCAGGTGGCTGTAATTCCCAGTGCACAGGCTAGAAACTAACAACAACAGGAGAAACATGCGCTCCATTTTACACTCGTCTACACAAAACCTGGATGTTGCGTGTGGTCCTCAGTCCTAAAATATATATACTTCCTGCACCTGGTGTTTCGCAATATTTTTGTCACGTTGTCTTGGTTAATATATTATATAAGATATTACAACAAACATATCAGGGGAACACAAAACTGTCTAACATTATTTATCGAACATTTAGTATGATTATCGCGTAATACTAGGGGCATTGTATTAAAAGGTAGCACTATAGCACTTTGTTGAATCCGCTATTAGTCACTATACTGTAGAACGCAATGGTATCACACCATCAACAATAGTAATATTATACAACAGTGTGAAAAGGGAGAGAGTATATGATAACATGGCTGTATTCTGTAGGAGAGGCTAATGCCTGAAGCCGGTACGTACAGCGATAAAAGGCTTGTGTCAAGAGTTTTATTAATTTGAGAATAGCGACAGCATAATTAAGAGTTTCAAGGTGTTTTATCCTTCGAGATGGGCTACAACTCGTGTGTAAGTGAACAATATGTAGGCGGCTTCCACATCTCCAGTGGCAAAGGGCTAAGCAGGCTGCAACAACCTTCTTCTTCTCCACGTTTATTTTAATCAGTTGAACTGTACTGCAAATCTCAAGCTTGCAAAGTTGCCTTTTCTCAGTCTAAAAAGTTTAATTGGCTGACTGGAACGCTTATTTTACAATGAGAAAAACACTAGAATGAGGTGCAAAATAGATGACGAGCATTAAAACAAAACGGTAGTAAATAGGTTGATGGAAAGGCCTGACGATATTCCTGTGGATAATCATGTAAAAGAGAAGTTGCTATGACTAAAAACGCGACAAAGATTTGTGCCAGTCTACTACAGAATCAAAAGATAATCACTTTGTGTCATTGGTTGTTGGCCATGAAGTTAAGCCTATGACTTCCTTGCAGACCCTGGATAAAGTGGAGATGGAGATGAGTACCTGTGATGAGCCCCGTCCTCCCAATGGCCCGTCTCCCATAGCAACAGCATCAGGACAAAGGTGAGCGCTGCGGTTGTTTCTTTTGTACTTCTTGTAACTCCCATTATCTGCATTTGGGCAAAGAGCCTCCTTTCCTCACCTGGATTGAAATAATTTGGTTCACACAAGTTGGATACAGTTGAAAAAGTGACATATAAGCAAATTCTAAATTTAATAGATTTAAGTTTCTTAATTCCAACTGTCCTAGTAATCATCAAATCTTATGCTCTTTTATGTGTGTTTTTTACAATTACGGCAATGTTATTGAATACTGAATTCACTGTACAGTGCTGCAAGATTTATACAGATCACAAAATAACATGTTACACAATGGACGGGTTTCTAACAGGGAAGAAAAGCAAAACAGGTGATTCTCATCAAACAAACACGCCAGTTAAAGCTGAAATATGCTGAAATCCAGGTTCACTGTTAATATAACTGCTTTGCTGCTGTGATACTTGTATTTTTCTGCATGTGATCAATGAAATGTATCTTAAAATATGTGTGGAAAAGAAAACGTAAGGTTTATGCTCTAGATAATCTGGGGACATGACAGAAAACCAGTGACTTAACCAATCACAGCGTCATTGTATGTTCAGTGTCATATTTTAGGTATTTGAACTTATAATTTTGTTCAGACATAATTATAAGTTCAATAAAGACCAGTAATAATATATTGCACTCACCCTGTTGCTAAGCACTACTTATCAGCTTGTTTACCTTACTTTCTCTCCACCTTTGTGCACCTGTCTGTCTCCATGCAGTGAATATGGCTTTGCTGAGAAGGTGGTAGAGGGGATGTCACTGTCCATCAACTCCATCGTCATCAGGATCAGTGCCAAGGCCTTTAACGCCTCCTTTGAGCTCTCCCAGCTGCAGGTCTACAGCGTCAACACCAGCTGGAGCATCAGTGACCTGCGATTCACCCGCATCCAGGACCCTCAGAGGGGAGAGGTCAGTATTTCTTTATTCTTCTTATTCAAAAGACGACCAGGATGTTGTATCCCAAATTGGTTTTTTTTATGGTACTACCATTCCTGCTTGGTCCAGATCCTGACGTTCAAGGAGATAAGCTGGCAGATGATCCGTATTGAGGCTGACGCCATCCAGAGTGCCGAGCACGAGATGCTGAGCGCCCCCATTCGCCTCATAACCAACCAGTCCAAGATCCGAGTCACTCTCAAGAGACGGGTAAGCCACAAACGCAGACACCCACCCACACACACACACACACACATACATTCTTTGAATAGATTCAGAGGAAATTTGATGGACCATGCTTGAAACCCAGACTGCTCTAAGCAACATCCTCTTGAACAATAATCCCTCTGTGCGGCCTCACAGGCTGCAGGACCAACAGCGGAGATTCATCAAACAGATAGTGTGCATTTAAACAAGAAACACTACTAATGCCTGTAATTACCCCCATTTGTGTCTTCAGGCTTTTACAATATTCTGTTTGTGATTTACCTGATAAAGAACAATGAGTGAGTCAGGAAAATGCAGTTCAGTACAATTCAGTTCCAGTGAATTTGGTTTATTCCTACCAGTTCGAAACAAAGGCCTCACACAATAAGAAAATTCCCTTGGAGTGTCATGTTACATTAATGAGGGCTCTCAGGCTACCTCCACCTGCATAATGCATGTTTATACCAACGGCTCTGCCTGATACAGATAAAGGACTGTAACGTGGTGGCCTCCAAGCTGATTCTGATCCTGGACGACCTGCTCTGGGTGCTGACCGACTCCCAGCTCAAAGCCATGGTGCAGTATGCCAAGTCGCTCAGCGAGGCCATGGAGAAGTCAGCACAGCAGAGGAAGAGCATGGCCACAGAGGACCAGGTGACCGACTCACGCAGATATCCACCAATACAGACGCATTTTCTTAACTGCTTTCTCACTCTGTGTAAATGTCCGTTTCTCTCCCTCTTTCTGTCTCCCTTTCCCTTTTCTCATTTTTAACATTTCCCCCTCTCTCCCTGTCCATGGCCTAATTTCACCCTCTGTGGATAAGCCACGTCATGGTCTGGTAGTTTGTCCTTGTGTCCATGGAAATCATGTCTGCCCCTCTCTGTGTCACTCCCTAGATGCCATATGGCGTCTATCTGCCGACACCATCTTTGTCTCGCTCTGTTGCTGTCGCTGTCGCTGTCTTTCAGTCTGCCCTATTTTTTGCTTCTTAAACGCATACACTTACAAAATGTACATACATTTATTGCCCACACAAATTCACACCATTCAAGTCCCAGGAAACATACAGTAGTCTACATATTTTCTGGAGTTTGGTCTAACGCGCCATCTGCTGGACTATTTGATTATGACAGAATTCAGCTGTTAATTGAACCTTTTTTGACAGTTGAAGTCTCTGTAAGCCAAAAATTGACCCCAAAACAAAACAAACTTGACACTAACCAATCACCATCAACAATATTACAAGACTAAATAAAGCAACAGCCTGAAAAACACAAGGACCACAATCACAAGTATCAACAACAACAACATATCAGCATCTAAAACTTCAACACTAATCATAGTATCTGTGTTCACCAGGTGTCGTCAGCGCCCCCCTCGGCCCAGCAGGTGCGTACCCAGCAGGCATCCACAGCAGCTGACCAGAGTGCAACCATGGCCAAGCTGTTCAGCGCCTACGACGTATGTGAGACGTCCCACCACCTCCAGATCACACACCTCGACCTGCACATCTGTGACGACATCCACGCTAAGGACAAAGGTAGCATATACACAGATTTACATGTACTGTACATTGCAGTGTACATTTATTCACATGCATATACATGAAACGACACATACACACACTGTCAGGAACGCAGAAAAGTCTTAAAATGGCAGAACTTCTATCTGTATGTCCACAGAGATGTTTTTTCTTCAATGTGATACATAAAAGGGCTCCGGCCTCAATCATCTTTTTTCTTGTTTTTATTCATATTTATTTGCGATTAGTGCACCAACAATTTACTAAAAAGCTTCATCTTGACTATTTTTCTGTCTGTCTTGCCTCTGTGCAGTGATCAATAAGAGGATAACGGGTGGAGCCATGCAGCTTTCCTTCAGCTCCATCACTCTGGACTACTATCCTTTCCACAGAGCAGGTATGAATCCTGCAATGATATGAACACACATCAACACCTTACAATGAAGTCATTGAAACATATTTACTACTATGCAGTGCTTCCTGCATCCTCACTGTAAATTCACTGCAATCCGTCTATTATTACCTCCAAGGATTATTGCTTTTGTGTTACATCAAACAGTTTTAGAGCAGCTGCTAGGCTGGCAAAGAAAGATTATTTTCCCCACACTATCTATCTAATATAATACTTACAATACTTCATGATATAATATGAAGTACAGTAAAAAGTAGAAGTAAGAAGTAGATTACAGTAAGATCACGTCAGACCTATGATGGACCTACAACTACCTGTACTAATTTTCCTACTCTCCGACCTCTCCAGGTGACAGTTGTGCCCACTGGATGCACTACAGCGAGGCCACCAAGACCAGAGAGGGCTGGGCACGGTGTCTGCTCGACGAGTTCAAGTCAAACGTGGAGATGTTAAAGAGCGCAGTTAGAGACCAGCAAGGTCCGGCCCCTGCGCACAGTTCCCCACAACACGGTAAACACACATACACACCTAGACGCATATTAAATGTTCTTGTTCAGGGTGCACATTGTTGTTGCATCTCGTGGGACACACACACAGCACATCATCCCTGTGGGTTTTCTGTCCTCCAGTGTCCCTTAGGGACGATGTGTATGGGCCTCTAGGAAGTCAGGAGAGAGCAGGAGGAGTAGGGCTTAGGGAGGCAGATGGAGGACTCCTAGAGTGGAGCTCACACACACAGCCTCCGGCCCAGTGCTGCTGGTGCCTAGAGCCAGGTACCATGGTGTGTGTGCGCACAGCTGGGTGCGGTGATACACACCTTTTGCAAGGCACAGAGGTTTCTCGTTGGAGAACTAAATGGTCGCTCTGTTTGTCTCCCTCTTTGTCATTCTGTTTTCATTTTTGTTCCTCTTCTTCTATCCTTCCATCTCTCTGTCTTTCTCTCCAGGTAAGATAAACACCTCTTCCAGCACTTCCTTCAGTCCTCCTCCCACTCAAAGCCCCAAGACCCAGCTCATGTCCAGCTCTGTTGTTCTCAGGATGGCGGACTTCAGCATCTACCAGGTCATTACAAACACACTCTGGCTTACAAACCTTCATATATGGAACCGCTGAGACTGCATACATCTTCACTGCTAACTTTTAGTGATTCTTTGTGTGCATTGCAGGTGTCAACAGCGGACCAGCGTCGCTCCAGCCCCAAGACCATGATTTCCTGCAATAAGAAGTCCTTGTACCTTCCTCCAGAGATGCCAGCCATTCACGTGGAGTTCACAGAGTACTACTTCCCTGATGGAAAAGACTACCCCAGTAAGACTTTTTTGTTTTTTTATTTTAGAAACATTAATCTTCATTAGTAGTTCATGAGCTGTGTAAGTAGCTGTTTTTATACACCAGACCCTCTGTTTTGGCAGCGACTTACTATCTCTCACCTCCCTTTTTTGGATCTATTCAGCTTATTTATTCAGCTGTGGGGAAGTCATTGGCCGCTGTGTGGCTGAGAGGACATTGATTTTCTGAATTACGCCCTGTGCTCTGAATGAGGAATCACCCAATTAATTCATGCTATGGATTTCTCACAAATTCACTCCATTAGGAAACATTGTACGAACAGTTCTGGGTTTTTTTTGGCTAAAGAATTTATGGTCAAGACGAGAATGAACATTTTTTTTCCAAATTTAAAATGGCTCATTCCTCCCCCCTTCCATTTAATTAAAGAAACACCGTAACACTGTATCTCTTCCACCTTCCCCCTTCCTCCCGCTCCTCTAGTCCCGTGTCCTAACCTGTACGTCCAGCTGAATGCCCTGCAGCTGGTTCTGGATCCTCGCAGCCTGGTGTGGATCAACCTTTTCGCCCTCGACCTCAGGCAGAGTCTGGAGCAGTTCATGGAGATCTACAAGCTCAGCGACTCGCAGAAACCCGAGGAGCATGTTGACATCAAGGTTGACGGCCTCATGCTCAAGGTAAGGTGGAATGCAGAAAGGTGGACACATGAGCTTTGTTCAGGGTTAAAGCGTGGAACTGGTATTTATGCCGATTTTTTTTCACTCTCCATTAGCTGGTGATTCCCACTGATCGGGACGCCTCCTGTCCCGCTGATCTGCCTCGCTCCATCTCAGTGCAGACCTCAGAAATGGTGGCCACCAACACCCGGCACCCGGCTAACTGCACCCGCTCTCACCTAGAGGCCCTGATGCAGGCCTTTGAAGAGGAGCCCTTCTTCTCTCCCTCTTTCTCCTCATTCCCTCGCTCCTCCTCCTCCTTACCCCTCCTCCATCCCGTCTTCCAGCGCCACGCTCACGAACAAGACACCAAGCTCCATGACATCTACCGGGGCCTGGTGGTGCCGACGATGAGCACAGACTCCCTCAAGATGCCGGCCGCCAATGACTTTTGGGCGTTGCACTTTGCCCAGTTCTGGGTGGACTATGAAGGCACCCGTGGAGGCAAGGGGCGGCCGCAGCCCTTTGTGGACTCGTTCCCTCTCACCGTGTGGGCGTGTCAGCCTGCAAAGATTGTCCAGCACCAGGAGAAGCTCAGATGTGCTGCTGGATCTTTGTCCAGGAGCACGTCTGGAGAGGCCATTGCACGTCTGCAGAGGAAACGATTGCTAAAGGAGTATTACAGCACCGATGGTGCACCGACATCATCTCACAGCAACGATGCAACGCTGCCACCCAGTAACGGACTCCATAAACCCCTCTCATTGGACAGTCTGCCTTCCTCCTCCTCCTCTTTGTCGTCATCAAGTAACGATGCAGGTGTGCATGTGTTAGTGCACGTGCAGAAGCATTTAAGTGCTCAGGTATGTTTTTCATTCTTATATTCTTCAGTACTGCACAATACATGGAGAGAAAAAATGAAGGTATAAATTCTGGGTGACTGTAGACGAAAGATTTTTCTGTTCATTTGTGAGTGTGTCATGTGGGATGTTTTAGTTATTAATCATCTGATTTTTATTAAACATGTGGAAGAATTGCGTCACACCTCAAGGGTGAAAACATTTTGTGAAGAATGACAAATTTTGCCACTTTTATATATTTTATATTGCTGTAAATTTAGTATCTTTTGGTTAATTGAGTAATTTAAAACAAGACTAAGAGTCTACAACCATGCTACACAACACAGCGGGGCTTTTAATAGCCACTTTGGTCTGTGTGTGTCCAGGTGAGCCACCGGCAGTATGTGTTTCTGATGCATCTTCAGCGCAGCATCAAATCCCTGCAGCAGACACTGCAGCAGGATCTGGAGGAGATGAGCTCCAAGAAAGACCGCAAGGATCCTTCTCAGCATCCTGCAGACCACCAGCCCTTCACTGTCTGCCTGGGCCTCCTGTTGAAAAGCGCAGAGGTGTCCCTGCTCCTGAAGCCCATCGCCCAACCTGAGGGTTCAAGATCTCCCCTGGGGTCCGAGCTCTCCCCCTCGGAGAGCCGAGGAACTCTGGAGCCGGGGAGCGATGCAGGAGAGGGGCTGGAGAAGGGGAGTGAAGGAGCTGGATCTGGATCTGAAGGAGGAGCAGCCAAAGGGGCATGCACTGTAGACCAGCTGTTATGTGGCGGAGGCTCGGAGGGTGGAGCCACACACGGTCCAGCCCCTCTCGTCCCCTCCTCCTCTTCAACCACACGTCCTGACTCAAATCTCAAAGCCTCACTGGAGGAGAGGACTTCAGCTAAGAACTCTGGGAGGTGGAGTTCAGATGAAGGGGGCGAGGCGGTAGTGGATGGTTTGGCTGGGGGTGAAGAGCTGGGAGCTGGACTAGACACTAAAGCCCACACGAGCGACCCCCTGTCTGACCCACTCAGCAGCAAAGACTGGAGCGACAAAGACACAGCTGCAGCCGGCAAGATGCCTCAGTCAGTATCCAGGTATTCACTTTATCACACAAACAGACTAAAGAGCATCTCATTACCACTGAGATGCAACAGGACTATTCTGAATTAATATTACGCTGTTACACCAAATTGAGTCAGTGCTACACACAAAACCATCAACAGATTTAGGCAGTTAAGTTGTAACAATTTGCCTACATGAAAGGATTTATAGTTTAAGTTAAATAGTTTTATCTGTGCCTTCAAAAAAACATTGGCTGATTCATTTTCTTCAGACAATAAATAAATTAGTCACTTGACAGAAAATGAATCCACAACAACTTTGATGCAAAATATTTGCTGGATTCATCTTCCCTAATTTGCTGCTTTTTTTCTGTATTTAAGTGATTGTACATTTTAGAGCTGCAACAATTAGTCAATTAATTGATTAGTTGTCAACTGTTAAATTAATCGTCAACTATTTTGATAATCGATTAATCGTTTTGAGTCAGAAAAAGTGTCCAAATTCTCTGATTTCGGCTTCTCAAATGTGAATATTTTCTGGTTTCTTTAGTCCTCTATGACAGTAAACTGAATATCTTTGGGTTGTGGACAAAACAAGACATTTGAGGACGTCACCTTGGGCTTTGGGAAATAGTGATCAACATTTTTCACCATTTTATGAACCAAACAACTAATCGATTAATCGAGAAAATGATAATGAAAATAATCGTTGGTTGCAGCCCTAGTACATTTCATCTATTTGGATTTTGGACTGTTTGTCGAACAAAAAAAGTAGTTTCAGGATGGCCCTTGGCATTAGGGCTGCAACTACAGTATTGATTAAACTCACAATTCTTTTTTCAATTAATTGATTAATTGTTTAGTCTATGAAGAGTCAAAAAATATTGAAAATGTTCAAAGAGCTCAAGGTGACATGTTCAAATCTTGTTTTATCCAATCAATAGTCCAAAATATTCAGTTTACAGTGATATAAAAACAGATAAATCCAGCAGATACTCTTATTTTGGAAGCTCTAACTGGCAAATATTTAGTGTTTTTTGCTTAATTAAACGAATTAAACTATTAGAAATTGTTGCCGTTTAATTTTCTATAGATTTACAGTTTCAGCTGTACCTGGCATTTTTCACTATTTTCTGACATTTTATCGACTAAACAAATAATTTTATTTAAACCATAATCAACACATGGATCGATACGTTGCACCCTTTATAAGATCACATATCTCCCAAGAAATCATATGTCACAGTTTTTAGATGCTTCACTACTACTCTATCTTGCGAATGAGTCTTTCTCTCTCTAATTGAATCTGTTTCTTCCTGAACACAAGAGCTGTGTGTTGAATTCCCACATGAGTTTGTCAGTATGAATGTTCGCTCGTCTGACTTCATACGTGTCTCTGACATTATTATGGATGCTGGTTGGCCTCAAGCTGCCATGTCTTTCTGTGTTCTCATCCACTGTCTGTCAGCTCATCATATTCTTGTCATCTCTTAACTCATTCACTTCCTTTTCTGCCTCTTGACCTTTGCTTTGACCCGTGCGAGATGTGTGTGTGTGTGTGTGTGTTTTCTCTCTACAAAGGAAAGGAAGTTTGTCTGTGGTTTCTGATCTCCTCAGCTCCTCAAACTCCAGCAGATCCACCTCCCTTTATTCCATGTCCAACATGTAAGGCACTGGATCTGTGACTAGCTGTGTTAATGAGTGCGTGTTTATGTACCGTGTGTGTGTGTATGTGTGAGTGTGTCCTCGTTCTTATGATCCTTGGATGAAAACAGATTGTTGCAAATGTGTGTATGTGAATCCCGTGTGGGCATGCATTTGCATGTGTGCATGACGCGCTGGTCCTTGTGTGTGTTACGTCTGTGTTTGTTAAATGAGTCCTGTGTTTGGTGTCTACCTGTTGACTTGTGGTTGTTAGTAGAGATTAAAAAACAAAGCTCCTTGTTTGTGACTATTCTTTTTTTTTTTT
>NTHP01000207.1:665303-677514 GCA_003416845.1 Oplegnathus fasciatus | reverse complement strand
CTGTGGTCGGTCGTTCAACAGATGGAGAGAATTGTGGGATTTGAAAGGATTCAAAACTGATCCTGAATTGGCCCTCTTCCTCCTAGACAGGTATGTAATATGTCTGTGAAATACATTGCAAGACGTGGTTTTACAGTCCATGGCGGTATAACGTTAACATACAGTGGACATTTCTGTGATACAACTGGCTTATAACGCAACATGTTGACCTTGCTACCGAGCTATATCTTGTTGTCGGCTTATTATTATGGAGACATAACATTACAAGGGAATGTTGATAACTTTAGCTTTCTCAGCAAAGTTACTATTACTGAGCAACCGAATCTGTTAGATGTAGGCTTACATGTGACCTCGGTGTATGAACGGTACTAAAACAAAGTTTACTTTGCTTCACCGTCGTCATATTACAGTTATTAATCTTACATACCAACAAATAGATACATTACCTCATCGCTATGCATCCTGCGAACGGCTGTGTTTAAAAAAGTATAGTATTAAAAATAAGTTGCGTCTTTCTTTCAGTCGCTTTCGAAACAAATGCACGCGTTAGCCAGATCAAGATCTTTATGACACAGCGCGGTGTCACGGTGGTGAAACGCTACTGCGTTTGTCCACAGGGGCCGCCAAAATCAACACAAAATGAAAGTTGCTCGTAGTTGCTTTAAATTTGCACATTAAGGCCGTAAATTGAAAAAAAAATCGAAATATCACAAAAAAGTGTTACAGGGTCCTCCCTATGACAATGTGAGTGTTAGACACTTTATTTCCTGCTTTCTTGTGACTTTTTATGCATGTAAATAACCACAAAACCAAACAGCAAATGATCTTGCAGAATTGTCTTTGAAAAGGCGAACGTGAAACTCAGGCGCGAGGCAAAAATGTTATTTTTGAGGGAGGACAAGTACAAGTCCCTCCCAATCCCTACGCCCATGGTGCAGATTCTTCTTCCATTTTTGCCCTCCATCGCTCAAAAATTCAGCCAATGAAGTGCACTGAAGGTAACAGGGCCCTGAAACTAAAAGGGGCACTTCAGGGGCCAATAGCTTTTCTGAGAGTTTGGTTAAAATTCGTGCCACATTTGGATGGAAACTGGGAGCAGCACACACAACACCAGGACCCTGAAACTGAAGCAGCTAAAGGGAATTCAGCCATCATTCATTTTATCATTTACACCTGCGATTTTCCTGCTGTGACATGCCGATATGTTTGTCCACAGCCACACAGTCACAAGAAGACGTCTAAAAAGGCTTCTCAAACGTGAGGGTTTTCTTTATTAGATCATTATAAATTAAATACACATTTCTGTCTCACATCTTTGCAATAAAATCAAATTAAACAATTGTAAACATTATCAAGCTTTTATCATATTTCTCCTGTACATTTCAATCATGAAACAAAATGTGATGGGCGTTTTTCAGATGTTACAAATTAAATGGTTATTTGTTTATTGGTAAACGGGACCAGAAGCAACGATGGTTGTCCAAAGCACAGAAAAAGCTCGGTACTGCTAGATTTCAGTTTTATCCTGTGGTTTTCCATGTTGTTAAAATAATAAACAATAAGTCGATTAATGTGTTGAGTGATCAACAAAAATTTAATAAGCAACAATTTTGATAATCGGTTAATTGTTTGATTTATTTTTCAAGCAAAAATGCCCCAAATTCTTTGGTTTCAGCTTTTCAAATACGAATATTTGCAGCTGTTTATATCTTTGTAAACTGAATGAATATTGAATGTGTTTTGGACTGTTGGTTAGACAAAGCAAGACATTTAAATATGTCATTTCCACTATTTTCTGACATTTTATAGACAAAACAATTAATCAATTCAAGGAAATAATCAGCAGGTTAATCAATAATGATAATAAAAGTTCCCTGCAGGGCAAAAAAAATCACTTGTTTTTACGAGTTCAGAAGTCACACATAGCAGCTATGGGTGGGGCACTTGAAGGCAGCACGTCTCTCCAAACTCCAATTAAGCAGCAGAGGGAAGCCATCAGGCAGGTCCCAGCATGCACCGGCTGCAGAGTGGAGAGGAGGGGGTGTGTCTGTTTCCCAGGCTGTCAGTGGACAGATCACAGCACATTAAAAAATCCATCTTCTGCCTTCATTCTCCGCTCATACAGGCCCTGCTCTATTTTAGGATCTCACCTGTTTCCAAATCCATTCAGCTGCAGCAGGGAATACACCTCCAGTGTGGAGGGGGAACTGCGCATGTGCGTGTTTGATGGAATAAGTGAATGGTCTGAAAGAGGCAACAACTGGCACAGCTGGAGGGGTTTGAGTGTGACTTTTTAAAGAGCCTAACAAAGGCATCGCCTCCTGTTGGTGTTGTAGCATCGTCATCCACGCCCAGGCTGTACAGTAAGTCTGTGAGTCAAGTCAGGCAGAAAAACAGCGGAAGATAGGCGGCTTTTCTTTCAAAATAAAAGTCTAGATTTGCACAAGGCGCATCCAGCACCAAGGCAGATAGTGTGGTGACGAATATCTAATTATTTTTGCCACATAACAGCATTATAGTCTGTTGTCTTTATCTCTACAAATGCATTTAATTAGTGTTTATTGGTAAATGGGACCAGAAGCAACGACTGTTGTTCAAGACTACAGGGACCCCAGAACACCAGGGCCCCTGAAACATCTGTATATCTGTGTTCACTGGTTTGCTCTGCGTTTGTTTGGTAATATGCACCACTAAAGCACACTTTTACAACATTATGAGGGCCTTCAATGGGGTTATGACCTGATCTTAAGGGGGTCCTTATGTCAAAATGTGGTTTTATGCTTACATATTGTGTATTCCTGACTGAATTCCCACATAGCAAAATTGGTCTGGCCCAGTGATGGGCCACACAGCCCACTTACACTTGGCCCAAATACAGCAATAAATTACGTTCCAAAGGTGGTCCAGATCTAGTAGCCAGAACATGCCACATATGGCCCATGACAAAGACATATCTCAGCCAACTGTATGACCATAGCTGGCCCTGTTCTGGCCCTATGTTGGACCAGACAAGTTTCAGCTCTGGTTCCAGATGTCAGCCTCAAATAAACCTTAACAAAGCCACTTCATTAATACACATACTTGCCATTTGGTCCAGATGAAAAATGCCTCAACGATGACAGTATTATGAACAAACATTTATTGATTTTTCACATCAAACCATTTACAAAACTGTAAAATGTCATTTGTCATTTGCGTTTAATCAAATCAACACACTGCAAATCTGGGACCAGGTAGTATCCAGCCTATAAAAACTGGGTTTACTGGGGCCCAGCGATTAATAGCAGGTTGTTCTGCCCATGATATTTACACAAATTTTGACAAATTGATCACATTCTTAAAATTTCTACACATAGTAATTATATATTTGAGTATTTGTTTGTTTAACCTATGCCTCGACTGGGTGATTGTCTTGGTCTGGGTATTAACTTATTACTATGTAGATCTATCTATCTATCTAGTTGGCTAGATTGTTTGCCACTTTGCTAGCTCGCTATCCATATAGTATAAAGCTCACAAGCTAACATAGCTAGCTTGCTCGCTTGCCAAGTATCCAAACAGTTGTGCATTTTATAAGTCACTTATTTTTCATATTTGTTTTGATTTTATTATTTATTTATGTTATTTCATTTTTTTCTATTTTTTTTAATATATCTATCTATTTAGCTAACAGATAGTTAGCCAATTTACTAGCTCGCTAGCTATACAGTTTACATGCTCGTTAGCTAATTTAGCTAGCTCGCTAGCTTGACGTGCAACTGCGGAAATTGCAGAGTATCCAAAAATGTAAAAGAAATATATAAAAAACATTTTTCTGTCAAACAAATATCTATCTATCTATCTATCTATGAAAGACAGCTAGCTAGATAGCTACCTAACTTAACTAGCTAAATTGCTAGGTAGCTGGCTAAACTGGCTAAATTTAGCTAGCTAGGTAGCTAACTGGCTAGCTAGATTGCTAAATTGTATGTGTGAAGTCAAGGCAGTTTATTTGAATGGCAAACAAGGGAACTCAGGCATAAAAAGACATTAAGACAAGATATAGAAGAAACAAAAAGCAATATAGAAAGACACATAAGTAGCCTGTAAATGTTTATTATATAATATTTTTCTGTGGTCGGTTGGTTAGTTTGTTTTAACTTGCAACACATCGGCTGAGTGAAGGTTTTATTTTGAAAGCTGTAACAGGAAGTGTGCAGTTTTATCCCGGGTAACTTGACCTCCGTGTCTCCGGCGGCACACAGAGAGGCACCGGCCAGTGCGGTAGGTTCGGGGTAGAGAGGTGGCGAGTACAGCGGGACCGGAGAGCTTCTTGTGGAGGCGGACAGGGTTTCACCTCCCGCCTGCTGTCAGCTGGAGCTCCAGAGCAGACAGGAGGGACAAGAGAAGGAGTTTGCGTTTTTCTTTTTCTAACCACTCTTTACTTCACACTGAAGGATTCGCTCTGGAGCCCCCGGTTCCCCCCCTTGCTGCGCTTGTTTGCACTGAGGTTACACCGGGGAGCCGTGCGCGTCAGCGGGCTCACACGAGAGGAGATTACGGAGCCGTGCGTGTGAGTGGACTGAGGTTATAAGGCACCGGGGGAGCAGTGCACGTCAAAACCTGCTCTGCAGCATCAATAACACCTTTATCACCGTGCAGCATGCATTGAGAGGGGTCCTTTCAGATGCTCTCAAACACCAGACAGTGAAGGAAGGGGGTCCGAGGGGAGGAGGATATATGGGAGATTTGTTGGATTTAATCAGCCCGTCGTTGTAAACTTGTGTCCGGGATGGGGAAGGAGCAGGAGCTGCTGGAAGCCGCCCGGACCGGGAATGTCGCCCTGGTGGAGAAATTGTTGAGTGGGAAGAAGGGGATACTGGGGTCAGGCTCCAGCTCCATCCCTCTGCCCAACCTCCTGAGGTAAGAAGCAGCTCTCATCTCCTTCCCATGACCGCTACAGTGTCCGGGGAGCCCCGGAGGATGCAGGAGGGGGATTCCTGGGGGGTTCCCCTGCTGCAAAATTAGGCATAATTTAGCTTCATCATAGGTCAGTGCTCTAGAAAATGAGCCAAGGAACCACTACTCCCAGCTGCAGTACAGAGTGCACAGTATATATTCAGCACTGTGTCAGCAGCACCATTTTTCTATATGGTGTCCCTGAGATAAAACCCTAAAAAATGAGGTGTTTTAAGAGCTTTGTGTAGGGTTGCAACATGCTGCATTACACATGAGAGGAAAAAGAAAGGAAAGGAGGTCTGTTATGCATAGTCAAGAGAGTTGTGTGAAGCAAAGTGCACTTTAAGGCACACAGACTTGCTGCAGGCTACAGGCCAAATATGCATAAGGCACACAACTGTATCTGTGTATCAATATGTGGCTGATCTAAAGGTTAGTCATCCCCTGTCCTCTTCTGGGTGCCAGTGTTGGGAGAGCTCTCCGAGCACAAAAAGAACAGACAGTACCTTCAGCTTCACACCTCTGACAGCTGTCAAAATGTTGATTTCTTGAACATGAGGACGAGAGAGTGTGATGTTTGGATGATGGATGCATTTGTACCGACTCTAGTTTGTCCCAGAGTGTCTTCATGCTTGTTTTGTGTGGACCTTTTATGTGCAAGGAGCCACAAAAATCACAATACCTTCCTGTCTTTATGTATTTATAGTCACTGTGCTGCTGCACAAGGTATTCTTATCTGTATCAGTATCTCTAAATTGATCTTATAGGGGCATTGCTGTGGTGTTTGTGCAGCACTGTGTCTGTTCACATGATGCTGGGAAGGCCCGACGTGCAGGATGTCCAAGTTGGCTGCACAACAGCTCTGCATTCATGTGCTTCCTTGCCAGAGGACAAACAATAAACAGACATGGATTTCCCGAAAAGGTGATGTGGATTTGGCTCAAATTGGCTGCTTTCAGATTTTTAAAGTCACTTGCATGTTTTGGCCCAAGAACAACCAAGTTTGTTTATGTCAGGTTAACAGGTGTTCGATTACAGCGTCAGTGTCGGTGATTATAGTGTTCATATGAAAACATCAAGTTCATTTTCCCATTATCGCTAACATGTAGTGATGAGACTGCATGGTACCGTTTGTAAAAACATTAGAAATCTTAAGGATTTGTAAAAGATTACAAATCTTCACATTCGAGCTTAACAACCCACTCGAAGCCTCCTTCTCAAACCACAAAAGCTTCAATCTGGCCGCGAGAACAACTGCTGAGGTTATTATTGTCCCCTCCTCCCGCCCCTGCAGCCTCACCCTCTCTCTGCTGAGGCTGAGCCAGGTGATTAGGAGATCAAAGGCTGGGGGCGTCCGGGAGGAGTACCGCCTCGGGCCCTCGAGCAGAGCGTCTCACGACCGGGCTGAGGTCGCACGCTGGCAGGGAGGATGCCAAGCACTCGCACACTGAGCCAGGGGTTCATAAACTGGGGTCTGGGGACTCCTGCTGGGCCTTAAAGGGCAAGAACTCCTTTAGAATAAAGACAGTTTAATTTAAAGACTCCAGGCTCCAGGAGAGAATGTATTAAAATTCAGTTTCTGATCGGACGCTTCCTCCTCCAAACAGGAAGCGACACTTTTGAGCAGTTCTGCACAAACAGAGAAAAATACAAATCAGCAGTATCTGACATTACAGCACCTGATTATCATCTCTGCAGCCTTTATTATCTCTATGAGTAATACATCTAACAGAAAAAAGGGTCAAAGTTCACCTGCAACAAGTGGTCAAGAGCATGTGTTGTGCTGTGGGTCACGACTGCTCACGATATCTGCAGTTTACGCTGTGTTTTGACAATCTGTCGTTCAGTTATGTCTGTGTGTTTCTGTTCTTCTTTTTCTGCACTTAATTTCCTCTCTGAGATAATAAATTGGTTTGGTGGGAGGGAATCATTGAAGCTCTCTGCATGCTGGTGGTTTTTTTGTGTTGGTTCCCACATAATCTGTTATAAAAAGAGAAGTAGGCATGCCACAGAAAATATGTGTCCCAGTTCCCTACTGCACAGTAATTATATACAGTATTATATACTAATTGTCAGACTGTCACTGCTTTTTATTAGCCGGGCAAACGACTTTAGGGATTGCAGTGTTGGTCAGTCCACCACTTTGGTCCAGACTGAAATGTCTCAACAACTATTGGATGGATTGGTATGAAATTTTGTACAGATATTCATGGTCCACAGAGGACGAATCCTAATGAGTTTGGTGATCCTCTGACTTTTCCTCTAGCGCCACCACGAGGTCAAACTTTTCATTTATCCCGTGAAATATCTTAAATTCAAAATGGACTCCCACAAAATTTGGTTCACACGTTCATGGTCCCCAGAGGGTGATCCTCTCACTTTACCTCTTGCGCCACCATGAGGTTGACAACTGTGGTTTTGAGTGAAACATCTCAACTATTGGATGGATTGGCATGAAATTTGGTACACACGTTCATGTTCCCCTCCGGATGAATTATAATCACTTTGGTGATTCCCTGACTTTTCCTCTGGCACCATCATCAGATTAGGGCTGCAACTGACGATTAGTTTCATTACCAAATAATCAGTCGATCATCTTCTCAATTAATCGATTAGTTGTTTAGTCTATAAAATGTCAGAAAATGGTGAAAAATGTTGATCACTATTTCCCAAAGCCCAAGGTGACGTCCTCAAATGTCTTGTTTTGTCCACAACCCAAAGATATTCAGTTTACTGTCATAGAGGACTGAAGAAACCAGAAAATATTCACATTTGAGAAGCTGAAGTCAGAGAATTTGGACACTTTTTCTTAAAAAATGACCCAAAACGATTAATTGATTATCAAAATAGTTGGTGATTGATTTAATAGATGACAACTAATCGATTAATCAACTATTCGTTGCAGCTCTACATCAGATTAAAATTCTAATTTGTCCAATACTTTGTCCAAAACTAATGGCATTCCCATCAGTCTCAGCTGTACGTTGTGTTTTGTGTTAATTAGCAAATGATAACATGCTAAACTAAGATGGTGAACATGGTAAACCTTATACCTGCTAAACATCAGCATGTTAGCGTTATCATTGGGAGCATGTTAGCATTTAGCTGTGCTTCAGTGTGGCCGTTGACTTTTTGTTTAATATAATTCATTTTCATTATCCGTGTTTTTTTTTTTAACTTGAAGGTGCATTAGTAACCTTGGAGATAGCAGTTTCACACGAGGTCCACTTACTGGAAATTTTTGTGGCCCTTTCAGCCACATCTTATGGCCCTCATTAGGGGATGGAGTTTGCTCAGTATCATGGAGATGGTTCAGTTGTTACCATGTGACCTACATCAAGAGCAAAGTCAAAAATCAAGCGTTTTTAGTATGAATGGACTGTTTTGAGTGCTTTATTTGGCCACTTTTCCCTTGTAAACACACTACATACTCAAAACTTGATGAGAATTAGTTTGTAGTTTGGACTTTCACTGATGAAATGTTTGTTTGTCCTTCACGCTGTGAATTTGTGTTGATAAAACCCTGAAAATATGCACCCAACTTCTTACTGTATGTATCTCATCTCCCGCATCCCAAAACTGTAAACACTGTTGCATGGTGTGTTTGCTTTGCAAATTAGGATTTAATGAAATTTATTGAAGGACAGTGATTATTTACAGTACACTGAATTAATTTGAAGCTCATTGATGAGATTAAAGGATGACACAGCCGAGGGAAAACGCTGGAAGAAATGCAGCTTTTGAATCATTATACTGTAGTTCAGGAAACAAAGTACAGTAGCTTTTTCAAAACAGAACAAAACTCTTAAACCAGATTGACATGGAGGGTGAAGTTGAGGTCAGATAGATGCATTATGGGTGGAAAAACCTCTGTAGGTTTTGGCGTTGTGTTATTGTCAGTGAGTTATGTCTACTGTGTTACACACTCTTGGCTTTTATTGGGTCAAGACACCGGCCCATGAGGAGATGTCTGTAAAACACTGTCTGCACATCTGTCTGTGTGCGTGTTCATGTGTGTCTGTGAGTGGCCGGTTGTGTGACGCAGCTCCTAATAGAGAGCTATTTGAACTTTTAGCAGATGAGTGAGTCAACAGAGAGGTCACGGCGGAGGAGTGTGTGCAGGCTAATGTTATGGGAATGATCTCCGGGAATCAATGCATAGTTTCCCATCTTAAGGCCTCCGAGCCATTCGTGGCATTCCTAAGTCATGAGGTTCCTCTTTTCGCCGAAAGAATCACACTAAACCGCCAAGTGGGACATGAACACGGACACACACACACATACTGTATACACACACACACACACACACACACACACACATACATAAGCACAGGATGTAGAGAAGACGATCCCCTGGCTGTAATGCTGCAGTTTTGTGGTGTGGAGCATTGCACACGAACACACACGTGCACAGTGGAAAATCAATACTGGATGATCTCATTGGTGTTTAATGGGTCATATTCTCTTGTAGATGACCTGCATTGTACATGGTGACTGTGTGTTTGTGGGTCTCAGTGCTGGAAAGGGAAGAAAACACTTCCTTAAAATGCTTTGACATACATCCAGCCAGTAGTCGGATGTCGGGGTATATTTTGCTTCTTTGTGGCATATATTTCTAGTGGGGAAATGCGTATAATACAGTATCACACCGGGATATATCCAGCAGCTATAACTGTGCTTAAAAGAAGGGAAAATTTGCTGTAACATACATGAAACATAAACAAAGACCAGAGGTTTCTTCCTCGAGTGTTTGTATTACAACAACCAGAAACCAGAAAAAGAGCCAGAGATATTCATTTCTTCACAAACAGTAGCCATAATGGACCAGAATGCATTGCAGCTCAAACATGCTGTGTTTTGAGTAATTAATCAAATTTCATTCAAAGGTTGCACAATCTGTAAGAAAATAACGGAAAAGTCTGCAAAATAAATTGGCAATTAGCACATTTGTCCATAAACTACCGTTATGGAAATATACTCAGTAAGACGTAACTGTGGTGCTTCATGGCATTTCATTGCTGCTTTACTATTTATTTGCACCTTTTTCTTTCCCAGCACAGATTCCAATACCTTATCTCATGTTATCAGCTGGTACGGAGCTCTCTTTTCTCAAATTTAAAATCTGTAAACCTCAGTTTACCGCGACTCGCTGTGACTGAATGAATGTAACTTACAGCAAAAACACTGAATTTTGTAACGACATTGAGGAGGAAACTGCACTTGATATGGATCGGTGACATCTGGCTGATACCCGATCCGTTTAATCAGGTCTGTACTGGTGGATCAGATCAGTGCATCCCAAATGCATCTCCTCTGATCTATGGGTACTGCGTGGCGTTTTCATCAGCTGTGGGGTCAGGATTTATCTCCTGCTCTCTTCATGAATACGCCCACATCTCCACTTCAGCCTGCTAAACCTTTTTCTATATTTCGGCTTTTTAAAAAACAAATATTTTTGAAAACTGAACATAAAATCAGGTAGATGGAAATGTTTTCCTTCTGTCTTTTCGTGCTACCAATGTGTATCTCTCGCATAGTCGCAACAAATGTAAACAAGAGAAGCTGGGACAGATTAAGGGAAAGTCAGTACAGCAAAATAGTATTTGAGATAAAATACCTCCTGCAACACATAGCCATACCTTTTACAGCTGCTCTTTTGGGGATGGTCAGCCTAAATTAAGAAAAACAAATGGACTATTTTGGATCGTTAACCCTTCGTAATGGATTTGAATATAAAGTTTGCAAGAATTAAGTACACTGTAGGATTGCCAAAGTGCTTTGAAAGTAAACAGACACCATATTTATGAGGTTTCAGATGTATACTCTCTACATGATTGGTTTTGATTGGTCAAATTTATTGAAATGTGTATTATATTACATACTGACTTTTCATAGTACAAGCAGTGTGGGAAAGTTCAGGATTTTTCCTTTAAGCATCTTTACAGACTAATATTACCAGTGAAGATAAATTTACGATGACAGCCTGTGATCGTACACATCACGCCGTGTGTTCTGTCTCATGGAGGAAATGAGGATAGATGCATATGCCGTGTGTGACGGCGTACTGACTGTTGATGGAGTGACGGTGATTGAAAGCTGATACACTTAGAGAGAATGACTCATGATAGAGCAGATGGTGGCTGATCCCTCCTCACTCTCTCACACTCGCTCAATAATGTTCAGGGGAAAGCCCATCATGGTTTTTGGTTGTGTGTGTGTGTGTGTGTGTGGCTAGGTGTGTTTACCACCCTCCTCCTTTGCAAACAAACAACCTTTAAGTGGAGTGAAGTGACTCTGGGAGGAGAGACACGCACTCAAACACACACTTGTGTACGGACTCTCTGTTTTAATTGGCATCGTCACAGGCGGTCTCCCCGAGGTTTATTTTCTGATGTCCCCACTTGTGTTAGCAGCTCTCTATCTTTGCAGCTCCCAGCATGGGGCTGTGTGTGTGTGTGTGTGTGTGTAGTGGCGTGACTGGTTTCAGTGTCGTCCAATAAGGATGAAGAGCGAGAAAGAAAGCCGCAAAACTTGTGTTTATTTTTCTCAAGTTGTTTCACGGCCGCAACACTTCAGCTCTCTGTTTCCGGAAACAGCAAATCAGACGACCAAAACCGAGTCTGGCAGGCTGCGTCTTTGTGTGTGTGTCCAAGTATGTGACATAACCACTGTCCTTACATAACCAACACTAGTATTCATGTGTGTGTGTGTGTGTGTGTGTGTTCGTTTGAGGAGCAGCAAGGGTGAGAGCTGATGGGGGAATCCAAGAGCTACATGTGGTGCAGGACACCTAAACTGGGTCAAAGGTTATCTGTGGAGAATGCAGGTCATATTAAGGACTAAGACGACTACACACACACACACACACACACACACACACACACACACACACACACACACAACAAGAGCATCTGTGTGTCGCCCATTATATAGTGCATATGGGATTTACTGTGACAGACTATCCCTTTAATTTGGTGCTTTATGTATTTATTTATTGGCATAACAACTAATATTAATTGTTTTAGTAATTTTTCAAGCAAAAATGCCAAAAATGCTCTTGTTCTAGTCAACTGTAACTGAATATTTTTGGGTTTTTGGACGAAACAAGCAATTGGATTATATTTCCTTTGGCTCTGCAAAGATAAAACGGGAATTTTTCTACAGTTTTCTGACATAAAATGATTAATCGATTGATGAGAAAATAATTGTTCGTTGCAGCTCTATTGTGGTCAACTGTAATAGACGTAATAGATTTCTAGATGGGCTTTAGCAC
>NTHP01000207.1:653578-665050 GCA_003416845.1 Oplegnathus fasciatus | reverse complement strand
ACCTGGAAATAAAAGCTGAAATGTTGATCTCTTGTCTCATATTCATCTTTTGATGTCAAACCCAAATGTTTTCAGTCTACAGCAAAAATACAGGAATTGGCCTCATTGTTCCAATACTTTTGGAGGGGAGTGTATGTTCACATTACGATAACCAAATCCCAGACGATACTAAAAATTATATCATAATATTAGAGGCAGGCGATAAGGTTAAAATCCTCTATCACTATACGGTGTGTGTGATTTAATCCTGCAATATCGATATATATCACGATTTAGTTAATGTAAAAAATAACCTGACAATAATGATAAATAACAACATCATATTTTTTTTTATTTGTATAGCACTTTTCAAGCAAGCAATACACAATGCAGAAAAAGACAATAACGCATAAAAACACACATAAAAGATTCATTTAAAACCATCCATAAGTTAAAAAACACAGTCAACAAGAAAAACAAACAAAATCTGGTGGTGACGCGACAGAGCTGTATCATGCAAACAAAAAATTTTTAATCCAGCACATCATATAAAAATCCATTAATCCATTAAGGGACAGCTACTGTAAGACTAAATCTCTGATGGAAGACACTATATAGGTTATTTTTATGTCGCAGAACCCAAAGATTTTATTACCCAGCTCAAGTCTCATTGTGTTTTTATTTCACAAACGTTCTCTGGAAACATTTTTAAAAGAACAAAATTGGTTTAGAGAGGGTTTTCACACAGATTCGATGTCCACACGCATTCAAAAGTTGTCGTGTTTTCTGCTGCAAGAAGAAACTTTTGTAGTTTACAGTAAACAAGGTCCTCTTGAGATGAGCTCGGAAATCACTTAAAAAGTGATGAGAAAATGTGGAGGAATCCCAGATGAGCCTCTGATTTTGCACCAAAAAACACTCCCAACGGTTAATCCAGAGTGTTTGTGCTGCAAATTGTATTTTTTTTAAATGTTATTTTCCCCTGGATGAAGCCTGAAGTCTGTATAGATGCATTATTATTCGCAGCAGGAGTCATTCAGACAATCTTTGGCCATCAGTTTTGCTTTAGTTTGGGTTCAACAGTGGCGTCGGTGCATCGAGTTTGTCTGGAGCCACGGTGATCAAGTGGGGATGAAGGTGTGAAAGTGTGTATGTACGTGCATATATGTGTGTGTGTGTGTGTGTGTGTGTGATCAAACTCAGGGGCTTCTTACATCTCCATTAGGGTCCGGGCCAAACTCTGCTGCAGCATCCTGCCAAGAAACTGAGACCTCCATACTCGCCAAAACACACACACACNCTCTCTCTCTCTCTCTCTCTCTCTCTCTCTCTCCCTCCATCTGGTGCCCTGGATTCTCCGTCAGTATCTCTCCCTGGCTTCCTCTCCATCGCTCACTTCACTCCACAATCTATCTCCTCCCTCTACTCCTCTCCAGAGACGTACGATCCGGCCTCCCTACTGTCGCTCTTTATCGTTTTCTCCTCCCTCTGCTCCCTTCCTCCTTCTATCTTATCAAAAACTGCTCCCTTCTCTCTCTCTCTCTCTCTCTACGTCTCTCTCTCGCACTCACCTCTCACGCTGCACTACATCTGTTATCGCCATGTGGGAACATCTTCTACCCATCATGCCTCTCGGCGCGACGTCGGTGTATGGTTGACGGTGGCAAATGGGGAATTCGGGGAATCCACAGCTCTTCTGAGAACTGCTTCCCCCTATAACCTATAACAACCTGAGATTTATTAGTATTGGCCAGATCACATCAGGAAAGGGAGTGATGTAGTGGGGAATAAAAATGTGACTGAGCTGTGACCTCCAGGTACTGCTTATTAAATGTAAGAAAATCACAAATATTGATATAAAATAAAGGAAATGATTGTTTTTTAGGCGTATGTACAAACTGCTGGATGCCTTTTAGCTCTCTCTGTGCAGTTTGTAATGTGCAGAATAGTCACATTAGCTTAGCTTTACTGACTTCTCCAACACATACAGATTAATACTCGTTTGTAGCTTAGCTTTGGTACATATCTTAACATCTAACGCATTTTCAAATGTTACACAAGTGCATATTACTTTGTTGCAATTAGTACAATCACAGTAATTACATTGTAAATGTCATATAATCACAAAGCTCAGTAATAGTAGTGTCCGCTTTATTAATAAGTAAATTACCAGTACATTGTGCAGTTTAGTTAGACCTGTTATATGTCAATACATAGGTGCAAGTGGATGTGAGTAGTTGTGAAATCGCCTGTGCCAGTTGTTTCAACTTGAGCACTAATCCTCCAGTTCATGAGCGTATGGAAACATGAGGAAATAAAGAGAAGGAACTGGAGTTCCTGGTGAGTTTGGACATCTATCAGAGCTGCAACATAAAAACACACAGGCAACCTTTTCACACACACATACACACCACTTAGTGCATATAACTAGCTGGCAATAGGTTACGTCTGGTACAGTTGATACATTAGCTGTTTGTGCAAATAGCCACAGACTGCAAAAACAGTTCAGCAAGTCAAATTCACATGAATAAAGTGAATCTAAATGAACCTTTAGAGTGTCCTAATGTTGTGCAGAGATACTATAGATCCTGTAGACATCCAGTGATTAAGCAAAGAGACATGACAAATGCTTCAGTGAGTTTGTCTGACTCTGTGTGAGTAGCTAAAACAGAACCAGTTGGGTTGAATTGGCCAATATACAGTATGGTTGCCAGATTTGGCAGTGCAGACTTGAGAGATTTAGCTTTGGTTAGCAGAACTTGGGCCAACTTTGGGCAAGAGTCGACCCTTTGAGTTTTGGTACTTTATGAATTTTGAGTCTGGCATGAGTGTGGCAACAAGATGTTCTGGATTTAAACTGTTTGGCGCAGCATTCTTGGCTGCCTGGGTATGTTGTTTTGTTTGTTTTTCCCATAGAAGACTTTATATTGCTTACAAAGGAGGACACACACAAGTGGATTTAAGTAGCTTTATTATTTAAGTAGCTCTATTGTTTATTTTTGACCCCCAGCCTCTACCCCTTTGGATCCACTCAGATAATCTCCCTCATATGAAGTCAACACTTTACTCACCGTGTTATCATACACACCAAACAGGATATACCATACTTCCCAGGGATATATACATGATTGTGATTAGCTGAAAACCACTGGAGTACGTAAGCTGTTAATCTAAGTATGAATTATGCATTTCATCAGTAAATAAACTGCTATAGGGACATTTTTTTGTGCAAAGTAAAGATTTCTTGCACATTTTCATACTTCATCAGTTATTCCTAACTGGTATGACACTTGAAATTGATTTCTACAGTGGTTTTAGAACAAGTTGTAAGCCTTAGCTGTTGTAAAATCTGTGTCGATCACCGCTGACGTGGCTCGTTGCGTAAATACGTAATGAAAGACGTAATTCATGCCGTTAATGTGCTAAATCCATTACCAGGAGAGTGTTGCTTGGAATTTTCTTGTTAATTTAATTCTCTCATGACCTTCCCCTTTGTTAGCTTCAGCATAAGTAGATTTTGCACTGCACTTCCTGTCCTGGTCATGCTGTGTTTAGTCCTGAAGAAGGCAAACGTGTTGATACTGAGTGGAGGAGACTCGGAGGCAACATGCAGCTGGAGGACGGGAGGGTGAGGTGTGACGTCCAGTCTGTCACACTAATCTACAAGTCTGTGACCCCACATAACACTGCGAGTGTTGTGGAGACACACACACACACACACATTCCTCTCGGCTCCCCGCTCTCTGATAGATGGCGGTAGTTAATGAAATGCTGCTTTTGAAGTAGATAAGATGTGGAGAGAAGAGGGCTAGAAATGCTAATGTCATTATGTGTTTAGGGCAAGGGCTACGCTGGAAGGCACTGGAGGGAAGTTATGCATGAAAGTGTGAGTGTGTGTTTCATGGGGTTGGACTCATGTGGGCTTTTGAAGTCCAATCCTGATATCTTTTTAAATGAAACTGACAAGACTGTGTTTTTGTGTCTTTGAGTTTGGCCATTTTCATGCCAAAAGCTCCCAGTGACACTCTTTGCCAAATTCTCATGCTTGTCATTTAGGCCATAAAACTCACAGGGTAATAACGGTCTTGTTATTTAAATATCACATTAAAATCAATCAATTTAATGGATTGGTTTTTCAAACTAGGTTATATTTGTCATAGTTTTGGGCCTCTTTCCTATCAGTTATGGTAACATTTAAATAACTACCTTATATTGTGTATATGTGGGGACACAACGGCTGCAATGCTGTAGGTCAGGAGTTCAGCAGGTTGACCAACACAAGCAAATTGGATTATGAGATAGGTTGTAAACACTTGAGCCATATTATGTAATATTATATTTGCATGTGACAAGACAACAACAGAGTCATCATGTTGTCGTTTGAAATTTTCCTTTCGTGTGTTGTTTGAATGGATGTGAGAAAGGAGGCCTTCAGAGCTGAAAATGGAGAACAAAAATGCTAGAAGAAGTAAAGCTGCGACTATTTGCGACAAGTGTTGATTATCTTGTCTGATTGTTTTTCTGCTTTAGTTCGCATTGCAACCACATAACAAATGGTTACAGTTGGGTTTTCTTTAAAGTTGCTCTTGCTCTTATCTTGCTCTTTTTTTTTAGATTAGTTGAACTGAAAAGTGGAACCAGGTTCCAGGTTCCTGGAAAGATCATGGGGTCAAAAAAAGCCAGTAGATATATTCTGTTACACATACGCAATATTGCCAGAATTATGTTGACACTTTCCACTTCATGGTTTTGGCTAAGCCTCTTAGTTTCAATTAAGGGAAATCTTAATGCTACAGCATACAAGAATAGTTTAGACCCGCACTCCCCAAACATTTTTGCTTTTGACCTTTTAAAACAAAGCAATATATACTTTAGACCCCCTGTTACAGGGTGCAGGTCTATGAGGTGTGCGCAGTTCAATTTAAGAGTGATTCTGTCTCAGCTTGTTTTATTTGAATCATTTTTAGAGGCCTAAAGAGGGAAAGATATCCAGTATTTCACAATTTTGTGTAGCAGACTGTAGATTTTATTATTTCGTAATCAGGTTCATCATGTTACCTAGGTTGGAAAACCACTGTTTTATCACAATATTGTGCCTCCGACTTAGTGGCAACAAGTTTGGAGAATGCCATTTCCAGTTTCAACATGGCAATGCCTGCATGCACAAGTCCTTTACGAGAGGATTTTCCCAGTTTGGTGTGGAAGAACTTGGCTGGCCTGCACAGAAAGTGCAGCACCTTTGGGATGAACTGGAACGCCGACTGTGAGCCAGACCTTATCGCCCAGCATCAGTGGCTGATCTCACTAATGCTCTTGTGGCTGAATGGGAGCAAATCCCTGCAGCCAGGTTCCAAAATCTTGTTTGAAAGCCTTCAGGGAAGAATTACAGCAGCAGATTAATGCCCCGTGGTTTTGGAATGAGATATTCAACAATCCCACATGGGTGTAATTTGTGTATGTGTAGGTGTAGTATGTGTCCACATACTTTTGTCCGTGAAGTACATACACTCAAGCCAGTTCATCATCTTTCCCTTCTCCACCACTGGTGCAGTGTCTCCTCTGAACCAGCCAGTGCCGTGACAAATGGGTATAAAAACATTAAAGAGACGTGCATCATGAATACACAGCAGCGGTATGCACAGACATACACTAACACACACACATGAAATATACATGTGAAGTGACATGCGGAACGAGAGAGGCGGAGTGAGACAGAGGCTGTAAAAAGGGAGCGATTTCAATCATATTGCACTGCAGTTTAACACATTCATTGATGAAAATGCCGCAGAAACTCTTTCATCTTTAGTCTGCGTGCAAATATGGAGTTTTCCCAATTAAGCAGCACTCCCTCAGTGTCTTTGTCACACACACACACACACACACAGCTAATCACCTCAGATTAGTGTGCGACTGAACACCTCCCCAGCATGTCACAAAGAGACTCCGTATGAATATTAAACACAAATTCAGACTGCGTGTGTGTGTTCTCCTGACATATGGCTGCTTACAGGTGTCTTATGTAATTTGTCACCAGATGTGTGGATAACAATGGCCTTTACCCGTATGAGTGATGGAGCTGAAGGCTGAGTTTACAGTTTGAGAGACTGTGTGTGTGAGAGAGTGTGTGTGATACCTCGCCAGGCTGTGATGGCCTCTTTGATTCCCTCCGTGATTGATTCCCCCACTCGTCTTCTCCTTCGGTGCATGAGATCGAGAGAGCGTGTGCAGAGCAACCAGGAAGTAAATTACCTTGAGCTGACAGCCTCCCACGGGATACACATTTCCCAGCAGGCTTTGCTGATGCCAACAGATTGCCTCTTGTTGTCTTTTTCTCTCACGGTCTCTGTCTCGCACTCACACAGTAGCGATGCACTCAGTCAGTGATAATATGGGCTACACACTTGTCGATGCAGCATCATGAGGATGTATGGATATAATGTATTCAGACACCCATATACACTACATGTCCACCCACACATAGCTAACACAACTCATACATGCATGATTTAGTGAGCTAGAAACTACTCAGGTGTCCTTATGTACAGCTCAAGTCTCTCCTTTCCCTTTCCAGAGCTGCATTTGTTCAGATTGAATGTATAAAACAGTGGTTATACATAAAATTCCCTTTTATAAACTAAAACTAAAATCGTTATTTGATTTTATTTTGAAAGTAGAGGTTTAGCAGCTATTGTGACACTGGTTTGTTGTAGAGCTGCAACGATTAGTCGATTAATCGATTAGTCGTCAACTATTAAGTTAATCGCCAACTATTTTTATAATCATTTTGGGTCATTTTCTAAAATAAAGTGTCCAGATTCTCTGATTTTGGCTTCTCAAATGTGAATATTTTCTGGTTTCTTTAGTCCTCTATGACAGTAGACTGAATATCTTTGGGTTGTGGACAAAACAAGACATTTGAGGACNNTCAGCTTGGGCTTTGGGAAATAGGACCAAACAGCTAATCGAGAAAATGATCGACAGATTAATCGATAATGAAAATAATTGGTAGTTGCTGACCTAGTTTGTTGACAGTTCTGTAATTCTTTTCACCATGTGGTGTGGCAACCCAGGGGGACGTGAAGACAAGATTCACAATAAAATAGGAGACTCGGAGGCAGAGGACATGAAACAAAGTGTCTTTAATAAAGAATTGAGGGCAAAAGGGAGGGGTCAAACTTGAACTAAAGATTCCTCTCGTCTGGGGTCCTTGGCTTTTAGCTTTCACTCAGCAAAGGGCTGTTTTCCCCAGTGGTAACGAGATCAGTTTCCTTGCACTGATGACCTTCCTACCAGCCTCTTAGTGAAGTCTGAGCGATGTTGCCTGCTTGCTCATCTGTTCCAAACTGACTCACCATGCTGCTTTGAAGCTAGGTGAGTGAATTTCCCCCCCCTGATTACCTAATGGGCTGCAGGTGTGACCAGTGCCATGTGCCCAGTGGCTACAATACCTGGGGCACGTTCAGCCCCGACAAAACGTAGCAAAACGTTTATTTAAACAGAAACGGTGGTGCGTTGAGCACCCTGTTGCGTTGCAGCTTTGGCAGCCAAAGAGCATAGACNCTGCTGAGAAGGCCATTCTTTGCGTCGCTGCTGATTGGGTAACACCTCTGACACACCCACCAAACGAGAGAAAACATACCTGAAAGCCCGTTGCACACCGTTTCACACCGTTTCACACCGTTTCACACCGTTTAGAGGAAACATGTCGTTCAGCCCGGAAACTGTAGTAAAACAGTGCACACCGTTTTCAGATTGAACGTACCCCTGGACTGGATAAAACACTCCCTCTATCACCTCCCCTAACCTGAGTTTGGGGATCCGCCCCCTGTGCTGGATTGGCTTGGCTGTTTCCCCTGGTTTGCCCCAGTGGGAGATATCTTAGATGTCAGAAAGTTCACGCTGATGTGAATGTTTTTTCTCTCCTCGGCTGGCCGTAATTATGGTCTCAATGACATGAAACATTAGTTTCAGATGTTAAGTCATAAATCAAAGCATTGGACAAATGGAAATTTTGACCTGATGATAGCGCTAGATGAAAAGTCAGAGAATCTCCAAGGTATTACGATTCATTCTGTGGGGAACTTGAATGTCTGAACCACATTTTATGGCAATCCATGCAATAGTTGTTGTGACATTTCACTCAAAACCACAAGTGTCAACCTCATGGTGGCACAAGAGGAAAAGTCAGAGGGTCAGCTCATCACATGAGAACCATACATGTCTGTGAAAAATCAGTCTAGCAGAAGTTGAGATATTATCACAATAATCAAAAACTTTGACCTGTTGGTGGCGCTAGAGGAAAAGTCAGGAGATCATCAAAGTCATTACGATTCATCCTCTGGGGATCATAAATGTCAGTAGTAAATTTCATGGCAATCCATCCTATAGTTGTTGAGATATTTCCACTGTCTGTAAAAGCAAGTTGGAAAAGATGTGTTTCAACTTTTTTAAGTTGTAATACAGGTGGACATTCTCAAGTCTACAGGTAGGATGTTCCAGAGTTTGGGGTTCAAGCCAGAGTTTAGATCCACATTTATTCCTATAACACGACTTTACCTTCATCCATTACAAGTGAGTGCAAGTAGACGTTTGAAAAGTTTATTGAAGAGGCTGACCTGCAAATGCAAAAAGTTATATTAGTTTCTGGATGGGAAAAACTTAAAAAGCTCAATATCTCTGACTTGAACTACTCTGAATGCAGATGGAGCATCATCCAGCGCTGTAATCCGCCCCCTCCTCCTGCACGATTCTAACTCCATCCCCATTGTACTCCGTCTTCTTGATAATGAGCCTCAATAACTGGACGCTTTCCATAAGTCTGTCTCGCCGTAACCTCATCCTTCGTTTCCCCTGGCCAACGTGCGCTACGTGATGAATGAGACTTTTTAAAAAAGATATCAAATATTCATCTGCCCCCAAACTACTGAATGAAAAATTGAGAATATATCATTCACCGAGTGCTCGTTTTACGTTCTCCAATTCCCAAATTCAGAATTCGCTTATCCCTGACAAGCAGCGAGGCTGAGAAAGCAGCCGGGTATGAGTTATCCTGCAGATTGTTTTATGCATGACGGTTAAGTGCGAGATTCCTTTGACTGATGGGAAGGCAAATCAGCATCCAAAAAAGCTTTCTTAGTCCTGATTAGACTTGCCTGTGGCGCATTATTTTGGGCCTTTACTAAGATTGGAGAGATGGGAAGAAAACAGCGAGGGGATGACAAGGGGAAGAAGGAAAACAGTTCATTTTTTATTCTTCATTTTTCTCTTTTTTTCCACAACTCTTTGGACGTTTTTCCAAACTGTAATTGAAATAAAGTGTCTTCCAAAGAGGGAGTGGTGGTCTTGCAGGAAAAGGCGTTTGGAAAAAGACTTTTGGAGGAATAAAGACTGTGTTTGTGTGTGTTGGGGGAGGAGAAGGAATGATAGAAAGGTCTGAAGGTGGGTATGAAGGTGTTGTGTGTCTGTGGCTCCAGGCTGCATATTCTGCACATTCACACACCTGGCAACCCCAAGGGACAGTCCTGCAAATTAGAAATCTAACCTCCACGCAACCTTTCTCTCGCCCCTTCTCTCTCTCTTTTTCCCCTCATTCTTCACATTTATGAAAAGTTCCTCATCTATTATGTAGACCCAAAAAAGATTAAAAGAAATAGTCAGAGGACATTATTAAGTAAAAAAGGAATAAATGGAACAAGATATGTTTTTGTAGCTACATATTTGATCTTTTTCTTACTTTAATTTCAATTCAACATAATTCGACTATTCGTTTTTCATACAAACAGAGTTTATGCCGTATTTTAGGTGTTATTTCACCCTGTCTTCTAAAGATTATGTTCATTATACATGAGAATTTGCATAAAAAAAGGTTTTGTAGAAAATGTTTTATTTAAAATAAAGTGTCTGCAGACTGTTCACTGCCAACACAAAATGCTCAAGCTGAAGGCATCTGTAAAATGTTCACTCTCAGTCTATTCTATTTGTTAATTTATGCCTGATAAAGGTTTTTATGGTTATGTTCAGGCAATTCAGAGTACTCGGTTAAAGGGAAACTGTTGATTTTACACGTCAAAGTCTGTTTACAGGTCTGTTTACAGTAGTACTGCCTTTATGAAAAAAGTTGTATAAAGCCTTTTGTGGCTCCAGAGGGAGATGTGTAAAGTTTGATACATTTCCTCAAGTCATGCCACTTGAGTCAGCATCAGTTGAAGACCACAAGTTTGAAAATGAAAGAAATCTGGGGGTGTGAAGTTAGAAAGAAGTGAGCTTACCAGACCTCTGTAGCTCCTCATCTCTGCTTGAGGCTAGCAGCTCGAGGCTACATTAGCAGCCACTAGCATAACACACCTGAATATCCGACTGAACTGTTGGCATACAAGTTGCATTGTGGGTAATGTAGGCAAAGGGTTTTGAAGGAAGGGTGGAATAAAAAAGACGATATCTCTGGTTCTGCTGCAATGATTTTAATACTTTTTAAAACTGTCCATCGTGAGTCTGATAATGTTTTTTTAAGGTTAGAAAAAAGTTGTTGACATGTAATATGGCTAATATTGAAAAATGCTGACATAAAGCAACCAAAACCACCATATTATCCTAACCTTAACCAAGTGTTTTAGCGGCCTAAAGGACGGGTTGTCCAACCGTGTCTGAAGGCAAAAGTGTTTATTCCTGTTCCACACAGCCACACTCGAAGGCAGGGGGAAAAACGTCCGTCACAGCCTCACAAGAGCTCTGTGTTTTTGTGTGTCTTTGTTGTTTCGATACACTGGCGCACACTTCTGGTCAGTCTCTCTTTGAAAGGCATTCATGATGTTGGACTTCATTGAAGAGTGTGAGAGAGGAGTTCTAACCCTACCTACCCTCTTACCTCCGCACCCTTGGCCAGTTGTTATGTGAAGTGGGCATGCTTGTCAGATTATTGGTTTCAAAAAGGTAGAAAAACTGTGAAAGGCAGCCCCTCCCCAGATCTAACATTGGAAAGGTGTAGCGGAAAGGGGTTTGAAGGATACCGAGGCCCCAAATCTTACAACACAGGGGACGCAGGTCATGAAACTTGGCCTCAGCCTTCAAAGTCTGGAGCTTTGTACACTCACAACCAATGACTTCTGCTCAGTGTGAGGCTGCTACACTTCACCACACTTTTCCATTTTGATTTTTTTTTTTCACTTCCTGATAAAAGAAAGTCACAGAAGTTTTTTTTATACTCTCAGCAGATATTTGTCTCTTTTATCGGCCCTTGTGAGGACTTTCCCTTCACCCCTCGTACCTCCTTCTCTGTTTCTGACTCACTCTCAATACAACAGAAGACACTGGAGCTCTGCTGAGTAAGCACTCCTGAATCTTGAACAAGTGAATACAGCAGAGCCCCCCTGCAGACTTCAACCTACGCACCAACCCTTTGTGTGTGTGATTCTGTGTGATTCTGTGTGTGTGTGTGTGTGGTTGTCTTTCCTCATGTCCTCCGGTGTCTTTCCTTCTTTCTCGTCTACCCCCCCC
>NTHP01000207.1:635253-653567 GCA_003416845.1 Oplegnathus fasciatus | reverse complement strand
TTTTTAAAGTGGATGAGTAAATGAATCTCTTTGTCTTGCACTGTAGTGTAACCCGCTAATCAGGCCATTCACTGATTACACGCTTCATGCTAATCATGTATGCGTGTGTCTGACTGTGTGCATGTTCAATGCCTTTGTGGTGGTGTACATGTTGTGTGTGTGTCATTTTGTCTGGTATAACAGCGAGGGGCATTAGTTGACAGTAAGCCTCCTCCACGGTGTCGTCGGCTCGTCGTTCGGTGAGACATTCAGGTGCAAAAATGCAAAATGCGGCACACGGAATCTGGAAAAATGATGCATTTACAGCGATTTCCTGCTGTGCTTTTTGTTATCTGCATGGTAGTGTCTGGGAATGTGTGTGTTTGAGTGTGTGTGTGCAAAGAGAAAAAGAGATTGAGGGGGAGAGGAGAGGGATAGGGGTAGTAGGCGAGGTAGGAGGGATGAGGAGGAGGAAGAGGAAGGATGCGAGAGGGGTGGAGGGGTGTAGAGGGGAAAACCAATTATCGTCCAGATAACAGGCAGGCTATGGATTTTCTACCAGGCCTCTTCTGCTGCTCTTCCATTCTGTATCTTTCTCTCTCTGTCTATTTCTGTCTTTCCGTCCCTGTAGTAAATTTAAATTCTCCATTCAGGGTAGCTTTATTGACATGATAGAAAATCCCAGTGTTCGAAACGGTATAGACTCTGTAATATATTGTGTTGTTTCTGGCTCAGTGTGTGTGTGTGTGGTCTGATTAACTACAGAAGATGGCCTGTTGAAATGTGTCAGACAACGGAGACTGACATTTTGTCAATATGCCCCCTGCCTGTGTGTGAGTGAGTCACTGTGACCGGCAGGCAGTCACATTATCTAATGTGCATTGTCATGTTGCCCTTCTGCATTAAGGGGTTTGTGTCCTTGACATGTTGTGTCGCAGTTTACAGCCTTTCAATGAGGGATTTTGAGATTTTACAGGAAGACTTTTCCTTATCTGTGAAACATTATCAATTAGAAATGTTGCTGAAATGTTTTTATAAATCATTAATAAACTGTCACAACATCAGGTAGTTTGCAGCTGTGGCAAAAATTACCTAGAAAAAGCTGGCACAAAGCAGTAGTTGTGTCTCAATTCGGATACTTCCGTTACACTTCCATGTAGTAACACTGTGTGCACTATGTACTTACTTTTGTTGTGTGTGAATTTCGGCAGTGTTGTCTCAAATCGAACACGGCTGTTGTGCACTTACCAGAAATGACGATTGCAACATTTGACCACTTCTTCTTCTTTTTAATGGCGAATTGTTTGCTCACTTGACTTCAATTTGATTAAAAATAAATAACAATGAACTTTTACTTGCTTCAATTGCAACCGCTGCAGCTTCCTTGGCCGCCATTTTCATAGGTTGGTGGTCCCGCCCCATCTGCTACATAGCCAAGATGGCGACCATTGAGGGTGAGAAGTGTCCAGCATCCCACACTCAACTTTTTGACCGTTATGAGAACACCATCTGGGTACTCGCAGTGCTCTGCATTTTGCCGTACTTTTGCGATCAAAATAGCAAGTGTAAGTACAGAAGTACGCGAATTGAGACACAGCATAGGTGTGTAAGTAGCGGCTGATGCTAAATATGCATCTTGTGCTCCAAAAACGTGATATAAAGGTCTATTCAGTATTGTAATCTTACACCTAAGTGACAGAATTGATAAGGTTGACAGGGTTACAAATTTAGTTTGACATTAGAAGTGGTCTTCCTCCTCTCAGAAGTGCTAACAAGGTAGTTGGCTAGCTAGCAAAGTAAAAGCTTATCACACAAGAACAAGAACGTTTGCACTCACAGTTAAAATTAGTGTTTTAAAGTACTATTTTGCTGTATATTTATTAATTAACAATGCAGAAGAATAAAAATCCTAAATGTTTTGGCATTAGCTAAACCAGTCTGAGCCAGTTTGCTTTGCTAGTTGGACGTAATTGTGTAGTGAAACAAGGGAAAACGCAGTGATCCTTCACTTTAGTTGACAGCTGCCTGTTAAAGAGCTTGTATATTGATGTTAATTAAGCATATTTATAATAGAAATGAAAGTAATTATCACTTTGGATTAGCATAAATGTGTGTGATAACATGCCATCTCATCACCATTGCTGTCACTGCTTTCAAATTGAGCTAGTGACATGCTACGCTAATTATATTTGACGGCTTCTCAGCAGTCACGCAACATCTGGAGTAAGTAGGAGTGTTTGTCAGTGTTTGTCACTTACAAATGCAAAACTCAGTCTAGTAACAAATGGAAGACGCAGAGAGAAAAAAGGATTCTTCCCACAGCAGGACATAAAAGCTTTGATCAGTAAAATTAAAGGGTTGGTTCAGTCAAATTACATAAAAGTGGTATCTATCCATGCACATGAGATCTCTGCAGCCAACCCAATACAATGACATATAAATGACATGTATCTTCATTTATCTATTTCCAGAGAAAAAGTGCCATTGTTAAAATATCCTTAAGCATCCTTAATGATAAAATACTGAAGAAATAGTCCCTCTGAAAACTGTTGACAGCGTGTTTTGGGTAATGGGGATGTTTTGAAATGTAATTTTTGTGTTGTTGCATTACTCTGAGAAGTGTTTCTTTTATTTACAGTAGTCTATCGTCACCTGTCTGTATGATGCAACACAATTCAACAGCAACACAATTCAACAGCATCACAAACTACAGCCTCCAAAATGATCATAAAGTTGAATCAACACTTCTCTAAAACAGTTTCAACAAAAAATAAACATTATACCCTTCATGAAGGGAGGATTTATTGCAGGACTGTTGTAGTAGACTGCAGTAGTTTTATCTAGCTGTACCTAATAAACTGGCAACGGACTGTCTACTTTTGTAATTCGGGTGAACCAACCTTTAAGTTAACGAGTAATTGTGATATGGTTTTATCACTGGTTTTTATCCGTCTTTGCAGGTATGGGGGCTAAAGAAATAATATTAAAATAATGAGATGTGTCTCCATTGCTTACAAAAATAGCATTTTTCACAGATGTAATGTTCATTATGTTTCTGGCAAAGATACGTGTCAGTTTATGGTCTGATTCTTGTGTTTGATAACAGACCTGTTAGGACTCCACCTCCCAATATGAACCAGTATGAGGTGGATTTACAACAAGCTGTCCAGTGACTCATCATCCTCACTGCTGCCTGTTTCATTAGTGTTAATCTCTACTTTTCCATTATCCCCTCTTTTCTCCTTCCTTTCTCTTTGGTTCATCTCTCCTCATTCCTCTATCGTCCCATCTTTACAGCTGAATCACCGTCCTCTCTCTCTTTCTTCCAGCATGTCTCTTGCCCCATCTGTCCCCTGGGCTGACTGTTTTTAGACTTTCATAAACTCTTTAAAAGGCTCTTTTCCCAAACACACACTTGACCTCACTGCTCTCTGATAGTCTGTCCCTGCTTTGCACACACACATCTATCTCCATCCGCACACACATCTCACTGTGCAGTGTTTGCACACTTAATTTAAAGCAGCCTCGAATGCGCCTGCCTTGGTTAAATGTATCAAGGTGAATGTCAGCAATATTTCAGTTTATTGAGCATCTAAAGAACCTGAGAGACCGAGAGAGAGAGATCTGTCGGCTCTCTCGTCTGTTTGAAAATGTTATCGTACTGCTCTTCAGCCTCTCATCTTGCTGTCTGTCTGCCATCCCGCTCTGTAATAATAAACAAATAACAAATCATATTCCAGTCGACTTTTAAGCACAGTGGAATCTTACAGTTAAACAAACAATTTTAGGTTGCAGATCGGATAATTTGTGTGTACCGATGGATGACAAACTAAAGGAAAAAAACAACATTAAATGTCTTATTATGGTGAGCTCCCTGGTACTGAAGTTTTTGCAACTCTACAAGAGGAACGAAAACATTCTTGCTAATCATATTATGTCAACTAGGTTGAGATCTGGTGACTGTGAAGGCCACAGTAAAGACTAATCCAGGTTGTAGGTTGAAGCCGCTATTGCGGTCATGGCATCTCAGCTGTATGTCATAATGCTGTGATGTATGTAACCAAAAAATTTTACTTTTTAACCGCTTTTGATCAGCTTTTGCAGCGTGTCCAGGAGATCCTGTACAACCTTGTACATGTAGTGCCATAAAATTAAGGTTATAATCTAAAAAACAACAATAAACTTCTGCTGCAACAGTCAACTTCAGAAAAGAAAGGAAAGCTAAATCTACAAGCCTTAGCTCCATTAAATCAATTTCACCGCTAAAGATAAGCGGCCTGCCTGCAGAGGGCCAATGATGAGCTGGAAAGTCAGTGTCACCATGATGGGCCACTGCCGGCCAACAGCTCTCTTGTGAGCTGGGTGTTCCCAACATATTTCCGAGTTGAAATTACTTAACAATTCCATGTGTTTCCTATTTTTATTAAATGATGTATTTCATCTGATTACAATGCAAGAGTCATAATCATAAGCTAGCAAATAATGGCTGGGGTGTTGCTATGCAGAACCTTCACATCCTCACCAAAGCCTGTGTCATAAACTGGTGTTTTAAAACGCAATAATTTCTGCATTACGCTACGTGTGGGAGCATTTGCATTTGTTATGCCTCTACACTCATTTATTGTGATTTTTCCTTTAATTTGTCACCCATCTGTATGTGTGTGTTGGTGAGATTTGGGATCGTTCCAATAAATCTCGTTGTCAGGTATTAAAGTAATCACGAAGGAAGATGAGAGTCTGCTTGTGTGCTGATTGGATTAGAAAGTATTTGTCAAGTACTGCAGGATATTGGAACGTTTAACATGATAAATTTTAGATTAATCCCAGAGATTCTCTTTTGTCTTCAGTGCTGAAGCTTTATATACTCTCCATGTCACATGCAGAAATGTACTATATAGCACTATGCGCAGCTGTCGACAGTGCACTGCTGTTGTGTACTTACAGTTTTGTACTAACAGGAAATGACAGAAGCCGCTGACAGATGCCAATCAAACTGCGACTTTGAAGCTGCCAGGTTCATAAATAGTGAGTGAAACTGTTTTTACCATGAACATGTTACTTTATTTTTTGCTTCTGCAGATGTTGCTCCAGCTGTCCACATTTTTTACTTTTACTTTTTTCATTTATATTTTCTCACATGTCATGTTTTACATTGGGAAACAAACCCACACTGAAAATGGAGCCTTTTTTGTATGGAAGCTGGTATTGTTTGGCACTGCAAAGCTTCATCTTGTAGTTTTTGCCAAAACCCAGTTAGAATTTGATAATAATATGCAGTTGGGACAGTACCTGAAATACCTGAGCGGCCTCATTTCAATCACAACAATGCTTCAAAGTAGAATTATTTGCTTATGTGCAGATGACTTTGACTGCATTTCAGTCACTATTTCACTGAAACAAAAGGCGTAACTGTTGATACACTGGGATGTGATTTAAGTTTATTTTTAACGGTCAACAAGAGTGATGATATTTTTATATGAGTGAGACTGTGTGTGTTTGTAGCTTTGCTTAGATGCCTGAGGAGGAGATCTTTCTGAGAGTGTGCATTGCTTATGGTCATGTTTGTGTGTTTTTTTTGTTCTCCAGTGCTCTGTGTGTGAACTCCAGACAGTCCCCAGTGTCTGACTGGGCTGTAAATAGCCATGGGAAAGCCAGAGAGAAACACACACTCATTCACACTCTTTTTGGACGTTTTCTTTTCAGCATCCAAAGATTTGGCTTCCGAGTACAGCTCTCTTTCTCCCCATCCTTTTATTCTCTCCTATACCAGTTTGGGTCTCTTCTTTCCTCACACAATAAACCACACACTGATTTGCTTTCTAACAGCTGATGATGTCTTATGAGATGTTTTTCTCTGAGAGTGTTTGTATGTTTTTGTGTGTTTGGGTAACAGATCAAGCTTTTTCACACAAGCCTGCTCTCTTTGTGTGCTTTCCAGAATTGCTTTTTTTTTGTCTTACGTGTGTGTGTGTGTGTGTGTGTGTGTGTGTGTGTGTTGACTTTGGGTACTGTGGATACTATGAATTTTCATTGCTATGAAATCTTTTTATTGATCATAGAGCGTGTGCATGTTTGTATTGCTGCAGTGGTTCCCAAAGTGGGCGTTGCAGCACCCTGGGGTACCTTAAGGAGCGGCCAAGGGGTTCCCCAATATTTGTTAATTTCCATTTTTTACTATGCATTTCACAACATTAAAAAAATATGTGAGATTTAAATGAACTTTTCTTTTTTTTTTACTGTATGTCAAAATGGAAAACAATAGCAATGAACATTCAAAGCACTATATTAAAAATCCTGTAAAATAGGCAGTTATGCAGTAGCTAAGACTGGTAACCTGACAGCCATAAAAATAAATCTCTATGAAAGGTTGCCCTGATTTAAAAAACTTTCGGAACCACTTGTGTTTAGAGACACAAACTGACTCTGTCAGCTGCATCTAATGATGCTGGAGTGTTGACAATGTGAAGGAGGAGAACTAAAAGCTCCCTAATGATATCAAACAGTATTAGCTTAGACTCTTCTTCTTGTACTCTGACCCACCTGCCAATCACAGCGCTGTTTCCTCCATTAGAAAGCTACACTATTGTTTAGATTCAAGTGGCTTGTAGTTAAATTCTCTTCCTCCATTTAACACTTTAGGGATTAGAAAAGATATAAGTGTGACATAATGAGAGTTAATTGCAACCCCCCCCACCCTTCTTGCGTTTCTTGCAAGTTAAATGAGAAGATTGATACGATTGTTAAGATCTGTTCATTATATGTGAAGCTGGTGCTAGCTATTAGCTTAGCTTAGCATAAAGACTGGAAACAGGGGGAAACAGCTAGCCTGGCTCAGTCCAAAGTTAAAAAATCCACCTACCAGCACCTTTAAAGCTCAACAATTAACACTTTGTATCTTGTTTGTTTAATCCAGACAAAAAAAGGGTAAAAACGATAATTTGCTGTTTTACGGGCAGTTTTTATGTGCCGGACTATTTCTTGTCTGGGAGCAGTGACCTCTTGGAGTAAAACTGCAACTAGTTGTTTTTACACTCAGGTTTTTGTACAGTTTAAACAAAGGAGATATAACGTATTTATTCGTGAACTTAAGAGGTGCTAATGGGTGATTTTTCTTATCTTTGGATAGGGCCAAGATAAGATCTCACTTTTTCCAGTCTTTTAGTTAAGCTATGCTAACCGCTTGGTGGCTGTAGCTTCATATTTAGTGTACAAATATGAAAGTCGTATGGATCATCTGACTATTGACAAGAAAGCGGATAGTGTATTTGGATATTAGTGCTTAAATGCTGAACTATTCCTTTAAGTAATTTTGTATTATCAGCAGCCTCATACTCATTCTTTTTGTCAGAAGTACTGAGCTAAACATGGAGAGCCTGACCCTCTTGTTTCCAAATTTTAGCTTGAATTGTTCTTACAGTTTTAAGAAACACAATCAGTGCCTTGGAATTCAGCAGCATAAGCTCCCTGCGTATCACAGAATAACACCTCTTACAGTCAAATTCTTGAAATAAGTTGATATGAAATGGAAACAGTTGAACTTATCTCAGCCCCGCTGGGAGTTTAAGACTCAACATGAGATGAAATGACTTGTTAGAGTGAATACTTTTGCGCTGCAGAAACAGCTGATATTCGCAGACAGGGGGGAAGGAACAGAGAGTGTGGAGAGAGATGTGGAGTAGCTGATAGAAGGATGGAGAGATGACAGAATCATTATGGTAAGGCTTTCTCAGTTGCTCTCTTTCTTTCTCTCATTTCCAAACTAAAATCTGAACCGCAGATTGTTTCCCAGGCTGCTCTGACAGCCATGGCAGACATGCTGATAGTGACTGGCATCCAGGCCATTTTCACAAATGAATGGAGCTTTCACAAATGATCTGTCACTCCTTCTCTCTATCTCTCCCTGTGCTCTTCTCGGTGTGATGGCATGTCCCTGCACCGGGCTCGGACACATGCACACATTTAGAAACACACACCGGCAACTACGCACGTCCCAACTGTCATCTGCCACCTCGGCTCAGCGGGAGCAGTCAGCCTAGATCTCCGTGCTCGGCTTCCTGAGGTGTGTTAGCTGGATGAGGGGGCGTCTGACCGTCTGTTACTGCCATGGAGGGCGCTGGCGGGGGGCAGGACCGGGCAAAAGCAGGTCCCAGCATGTCCCAGAGGGCGTCACCCTGCCTGCCCCCGACCAGAGTATCTCTGCTCACGTGTCACAGACAGGCCTGTTTGGTACATGTTCACAATGTGCTTTATGTCCCTTTTACATACTGTACACTGATACAATGATGAAACCTGTGACTCAGTGGCATAATTAAAAACATTAAATGATAAATAATTAAGAATTCTTAAACTAATAAACCTCACATGCTGCTATTCTTAATTTTAAATGTGTAAGTATGCTGTCACATTTCCACAAACTCAAGTTACAACCCATGTAGCCGTCCTTAAATATATTGTAGAATTAATGCTCTTCTGTTAAGTCGCAGTGCCCCCGCTGCCTCATTTAAGCTACTGAAGACACTGTGGCTAAGCTGACGTTACAGCCTCACCTTTATGAATGATTTATCCATCTGTGGTGTCAAATTCAAAATGTTTTTTCACATTTCTTCTCTGATAGTTTGGTGTCATGCTTATCGGTTCGACACGGCTGACTAGTATTCTCAGTTTTGCGTTAGCATCGAGAACAACAAAAGTCTAGATACACAGATAAATTATTACATTTTTTTCCCCACTTTCAAATTGTTAAAAATAAAAAGTGACAGCTCTAGTATGTATGATATGTATCCATGTGTATGTGTGTGTACATGTTGGCATTTTTTGTTATTACCTTTTACTGTAGATGTTAAATAATTCTTGTATTTGATGTCTTCTGATTTGCACTTTTTGTGGGTGCTGTAGACTGTATTTTCACTACAGGCCATGAATTGGACGAAAAAGGTTCATATTATCTTATCTTAAAATTCATTATTAGCACCAGCCTACTGTAAAGTTGTATATCTACTACTAAAACCTACCAAAAAAATTTACTTTCCCCAAAGACAGTAATTTAGTAATTTTCCCATGTATATTTGTTCCATGAGTCATTCTTTTTGGATTAACTCATGCACCGCTAACTGCTGTGTGGTGTGGTTACATAATTCACTTGTTTTAATTGGGAAAGTAGCTGCTCATGATGCTAATTTATAAAACAGTTGAATGCCGTTGTCATATTTATAGCACTGTGTGACTGCAGATGGAAGATACGGTACAACAGTTTCCTCTGAAAGGTGTCTGAAAAGCTTAGGTGATAATTGGTTATATCTGGGGATGGGAAATATGGTGATTAATATGCTGTGAGACGGTTTTGCGACACTGTTTATACTGTGGTGGGCTTCCTATAATATCTCGGGTTGTATGAGGCCATTGTGTGAAATGTTTTAAGCAGTTTTTGGGATCTTTTGTATGATATTTGTTTCAGTGTGATGAATGTGTACCTTTACATTCTGTCTGAGCCATAAACTGTATCTGAATTTTCCAGAAAATGGATCACATTACACATATTAAAAATATTAAATCACATATACTGTCATAGAGAACTCCTGTGAGTACTGATAAACTTCATCAGCATTTCTTATGCATTTTCAATTTAGTTTTCAGTACAATATACTTAGTTATATGACCTCAGAATGTGCTGTAGTCTAGATATTATAACACTGAGACATATTTCCCGGCTCGGGGCAGCATATTACCATCATTAATAATTTACCTGAGGCGGTATTTCTTAAATGTAGTTTTTTTTTGTTGTGCCTCACGCACCGTGTAAATACAGAGGATGTTTTTATGATAACAAACATTTTCTCGTCAGCAGAATTCAACATACAGTCTGTCCGTGCATCTGTCTGTCTGTTCGGGTGCATGTTATGGAGCTCTTTGACCTGCTCCCAATCGATGCACCTCTCCGTAAACGCCCTCCTAACTTAGCAGAGTATAATGGCTGCCCAGAGGTCGCGACCTCTCTAATGAGCAGCTAATTTGTTGATGCAGCTCCTCAGACTGTGATGTCACGACACGACTCTGCTCTGCTCTCCCACCCCGAGGCTATGAGTTAGCATATTTCACTGTGTGTGTGCCCAGGAGCTGTTTCTGTCAGCAGTTATGTGTTAGCGGAGAGCTTAAGACATGAAGTGTGGTAGTCAGCACTGATCTTCATATAAAGATTATACTGAATATGTAGTATGTAGATGTCATGTGTATCTCTGAGGCAAATATCCACACCGTACATACTCTGCCTTTGTGGCAGCTTAAAGCCAGAAGCTATTTTTTATTACATCAGAGCCTAAATTATTTAAAAGCACTCTCAGCTGACTGAGTATACAGATACTTAACAGACACATTAAACATGATACTGTGCAAGGATCAGGGCTGCCAGCTACCACTTATGAGGCTTTTCTTGATTAATCGATTAATTGTTTTGTCTATAAAATGTCAGAAAAGATGCTGATCACAGTTTCCTAAAAGCCCAAAGTGACATATAAGTTTTTTACTCTCATTTAAGACAAAGAAATTCTCACATTTGAGGAGTTGGAACGATTAAATGTTTTGTATTTTGCTTGAAAAGTGACTCAAACAACTAATCGATTATCAAAAATAGTGGCTGATTGTCTGTCCATCGGCTAAACCCGTGGTTCCCAACCCAGCAAGGGGTCCCAAGATACAACTGAGGGGTCATAAGATGATTAAGAAAGAAAAACACATATTTCTCTTACACAAAATTAGGACTTAATACTAATTTTTGCTTACTTTCACCTCTTTCGGCCCCCTGAAATCATTCAAATGAAAGGATCTGAGAATCTCTTTGGCTAAACTGCCCACCGGTCATGTCCACAGTGAGGCCATAACCTGTGATTAGTCCAGACTTTGCTTCATTTTGGTCTCACAAGCCCAAAAGCCTGGGAACCACTGATCGATTAATCGACTTATCATTTCAGCAGGGAAGCAAATGGAAAGACTGTGAGCAGCGAAAGCTTTGAGATATTGCTACCTGAAATCATAGTCATACTCCATATCCCCCTCACTCGTTTTTTAAACTCTTGTTTGTAGAGCTATAATGCATAGGATTAACTTGAATTTCAATTAAAATGGCATCTCATTCCAAGGTCTCAGTATTCTCTTAATTGCTGGAAGATGTTCAAACTAGAATGTATTGCATTTTCTTTGGCAGTTGTTGCATTTTTTCCATCAGAAAACCTCCACAATTTCCATGACTTTTAGTACTCTAAGCATCAGTTCATTTGATCTTTATTTCTAAGGGGTTGTGTTCAATGAGACTCTTAAATTAGTCAGACCTTTTTTTCGCGTGTTTGTTTTAGCACTCTGGGAGAACAGGAGAAAAATCTGGCTGAGGCTGTTGGCAGCTTTAAATTAAGCGTGAAGACAAACTCCAGAGAGAGTTTTTATTTGCACCTCCAGTCATAGTTCAGGTTGGCATTCAAAACAAATAGTCAGTAATTGATTTGGGACACACAGGGTGACTTTTGAGGTCAAAATTTAAGGTCAAAGTAAAATGCCTCAGAAAAATGCTGTTTTATCCAACCTGGGTTTGCTCCTTCAAGCCAAGATTTAGGCGTAACTCTGTCGATAAAAGCTACTGATTTAGAAAAAAACACTGTGATACAGCAAAACCGAATGCCCACAATCCTTCAGAGTTCTCCCACAATCCAAAGGGCTCTCCCTCTCTCTTCCTACTGTGGCAATGGCCATGTGGGAGTTAAGTCACTGCTCAGCCCAGGATTTTTATCGATCCGTTATGGAGGAGTCCTCTCTGGCAGCTTTCCTTGTTGCCTATGAATCATCTGGGTAACTGTGTGGTGCATCGGCCTGCCTGGCTCTGTAATGCATAAAAAAATGATGTACTGGAAGGTGTGTTGATGGTACATGGAGTTTTCCTTCATGTAACCTCCCGCCCTCTCAAGTTCTCTGCTTTTTTTAAAGCCTTTACTGTAATGATGAGCATGAATAATCGCTCTGCTGGCTGGCATGAAAGCAGCTTAATGCTCTCATTAATTTCAGTGACAAAAGAATTGGTTACAACTGTAATTTCCCTCTTCATATCAATCAATATTTAAAATAAGACTTGAGCAGACAATTCAGGCGCTGGAGCTAAAACAAATAAGGCCTCGAATGAGTTTGTATTTCACTAATTGCACAAAAGAGCTGACATGGAAGAGCAGTGACTGCGAAACAAAGAGATCTTTGAAAGGATACAAAAGTCAGCAAGGATGGCAGATTGTTTTTACACTGGTGGAAGGAGTGCGAAACTTGCTTTGTTTTCGTCCTCTCTATTATTCACTCCTAACATGAGATCATCTGCAGCAGAGCTCTTCAAAGTCCAATTTTTACGCTGTGAAGCAGAAAATGTGAACTGCTGCATCATCCGGAGGCCAGCATGTAGCGTGGTGTGTTGCGTGTTGTCTACTAATGAAGAATAGAGCTCGACCAGCATTTAGGACTAGTTATAATAGGAATGTGCTTGAGTTTATATTCATACATACATAAATGCATGTTTTATTTAGAAAGGATCCCTCCACTTTGGTCAGTAAATACATGATAAATGTATATACTAGAGGCAGGATATGTTACTGTTAAAATGAATGTAATATTGATCCACATACTGTATATACGAGGAGTGATGAGTTAATATTGGTCTGATGCACTGGCAGGCTTCTAATCAAAATAGCCTTACAGTATTTTATTAACCTCTTGGCCTTTAATACAGTGGTTCCCAGACTGATGGTCAGGACCCTCCAAGGGGTTGCAAGATAGATCTAAGGGGGTCACAAGATCATTAAGTTAGGCAAGGCAAAAAAAACATATACCTGCTATATAAAATTCGTTTTGGTTTTTCAGACATTTTCTTGTGAAATACTGGATAGTTTTACCTCTTCAGGCCGGTAAAACTTCTTCAAAACAACAATCTGGGAGGGCAAAAATCACACCAGAAAGGTTGTGAAGTACTGCCTTAATATCCTTAATACTTCCTTCGAGTTTCTCTCGCACCTTTCCAATACAAAAGTGCTTTACATGAGGCAAATAGAAATAAAGCACAATGAAGAGGAAAACACGTTGCACCAAATGTAAGGGAGGTTCTTCTTGTTTGATTTAAAAGTGGCTTAAAGGTGCCGTGTGGAGCTTTACTGTAAACAAACAAAAGTTATGTTTACATTCACCAAAATGCATTGTGTTTATCCTCAAGATCTAGCAAATGTATTGAATGCATTTCTTTCCTCATAAAACATTTGCGAAGCTCATTTTTTAAAAAAGTATTTTAAATCCAGCATTGTTTACAACCGTGTTTACTCACTAGCAGTCTGGAATAGGAAAGCAGTGTGAAACCATTGGCAGGAAATAAGAAAAACTCCACAGGGAGCCTTTAAGTTTGGCTGCATATACAGTAAGATCATTAGGAAGCTGGTTTCGCGTGTGCAGCAAAGCTAAATGCAGCCTCACCATGTTTTGACTCCTAGCTGACTGCCCTGGTGTGTTGCTCTGCGCTGCATTACTCGCCATCTCTCCCGCCTTCTCGCTCCCTGTCACTTTGTCATCCGTGGCCCTCACACATCTGCCTGGTTGTGATAATAGCTACCCCTGTCAACAAGAAGCAGGGGAGGGCAGCAGAACACTCAGGGGCCTCCGCAACTCACACACAAACACACACACACAAACACACACACACACACACACACACACTGCACCAGCCACACAACCTCAATTAAATTACAAAACGTGTTCCCCAGCCTGATGATTGCGGGATCGGTAAATGTTTGCCTGCTCAATGAACGCTTGGTTGCTGCCCCGAGCCGGAGAGTTAGTTAGCATGCAGGATGTTCATGGAAGGCTGAACAGACAAGTGGGAGAAGGAAACGAAGAGGAGGAGGAGAGGAGAGAAGGAAGAAGAGAGATAGAAAGTGCAGCACGAGCTACCAGTTTGAAATCGCAGCATCACAGCCCACCATCACCCCCACTACCTTTAGTCTCTCTTATTCTACAACACATACACATTTTGAGCGATTTTCTAGACAAAACTTCTGATGTCAGAGCTGAAACTAACATGGCAACACTCCGAAAATGAGAAAACGTCCATTTTAACTAATCACTTACCACTAGCGGCATGGCTCTAAGGTTGGCGATGACGGTCGGTCGGTCTGACTTTGGTCCAGACTGAAATATCTCAACTACTGGTGGATGGATTGCCATGACATTTGGTGCAGACATTCGTGTCCCCTTCAGGATAAAGTGTAATAACTTTGGTGAGACCTTAACTTTCCATGTGGCAATATAATAAGGTCAGAATTGTAATTTGACATTTCTGTCAGCCACAGCTGTACTTTGTGTTTGGTGCTAATTAGCAAATGTTAGCATGCTGACACGCTAAAGTAAGATGGTGAACGGGGTAAACATTACACCTGCTAAACATCAACATGTTAGCATTGTCATTGTGAGCATGTTAGCACGGTGATGTTAGCGTTTAGCTCAAAGAACCCCGGCGCCTGAGTACAGCCTCGCAGAGCTGCCAACATGGTTGTAGACTGCTGAACTGGATTGCTCATAAGAAGGTTCCACCAACACAGGAAGACTTTCAGATATCTTGAGTGAAGTTGTTTAAGTTAAAGCAACTCTGTGGAACTTTTCATTTTGTGTTGATTTTGGCGGTCTCTGTGGACAAAGGCAGTAGTGTTTCACCTAATGTTAGGTTACATGTTCCCTCCATTTCACTCCCCGCTGCAAGGGATAGACTACTTCGCTGGGAGGAGAGCGGGCGGCACCTCCGGAGACGGACCTTCAGTTAGCGGCCGAAGCAACTGGAATTCAGCCAGAGCAAATCCCACCACTGTCTCCTCTGATGTCGCAGAAAATCCCGACCCGGTGGCAAGAATTAAGAATAACTGAAACTAATAGAAATAGCCAATCTTCTCGCTGTTGGCCTTGTTTGCTTATGTAGGTCATATAGAGGCATCAGTATTAAGTGCTTTTAAGTTCAAGTTAAAGAAGTCAATATCGTAACTCAAAATGCTCCAAGAAAAACTGAAAACAAGTTGATTTGCAATTGAAATGGGTTAAGTTATCTCATCTCATATGCACAACCTCAGATTTTGTCGTAAAAAGACCCTAACTTTGGAAGAGACTCACTCATTTTGTAACTAAGACTGGTGAAGCCTCATGTTAGCTTCAGCTGAAAAAACATTTTCGCACAGAATGAGGACTGTGGTTTTTGACCCCAGCTTCTTATAGTGTAGTCAAGCTGTGAAGGGATGTCCAGCGTTGAACAGCACGAATGTTTAAACTGACCAATAACTCTTTTTAACATGTGAGTATTGTACTAAAATAGACTTTAAAAGATCAAAACCTTTAATCCTTTAAGAAAAGGCTTAGATAAGACTACTGTTTAGGAGAGACATTTTTTGCAATGTGTAAAATTTTGTAAGTGATACCATCCATCTTCATTGCTTAGCGTCTCTGTAGGTCTTGCTGAGTCACATATTCCAGGTCATCCGAGTATGTGAAACAGAACGCCTGTGAATGACCATGCATTCGTACCTTCGTGATTGTGTGTGTCTTGTCTTGTGTGTATCTCATTCTTTTTAGTGGAAAGGTCTTTGGCGTCAGCTGCGATTTCCTGGCCCGATCTAAACCAGGCAAACTAGACAGGCTGTGCTGTCTGCTCTGTGTCTCCCAGACAACCACTGGGGGTGAAACTGAGGGGTCAGAGGGATAGGGCGACACAGGGTATGTGTGTCTGAGAAAGGGAGAGGGGTGTGTGTGTGTGTGTTGCTGTCCCGAGGATGTTTTGCTGCTGATTCAGAGGCCCAATATAGAACAGAACACCCGTGCTTTTTGTATGCATTGCTGCATGTGTGCTCATACTAAATAGCATGGATATTGGAACGCACCCTTTGAGTCCAGTGTGAAATATCTTGAGACCTACTGGATGGATTGCTGCAAGATTTGGTAAAGACGTTCGTGGTCCCCTGAGGATGAAACCTAATGACTTTGGTGATCCCCTGACTTTGTTAACTAGTGCTGCCAAGAGGTCAAAATTTCCTGTTTTCTTGTCATTGCAGGATACCTCTATAAATAATGATGAGTTACCGTTACCTCAGGTGAACTGTAAGATTAAAAGATAAGGATGGTGATATTTTATATTTTAACAAATCCCATGAAAAGACCAAACTGCAGATGTAATTCTTTTAAAAGCAGGTCATGAGTATATTGTTCCATATTATAAAATGGCTAAATATTTCCCTAAAACAGCTGGGCACTGTAGCTTTTAGCAAATGTTACTCAAACTGGAGTAAAAAGTGCATTTGTTGGGGACTATTTTCAGCTGTGGAATAATACACATTTGATGCTTGAGTGAGTATTAACAGCAACAGAACAATGTGTGTGGTTGAGTCAAAATAATGTACAGTGTCTGAGTTCATGGTAATGAAGAAACACGTCACCCAGTGCAACAGCGTGCCTCATTCATGTGTTCTGTTACACAATGGAGCTTTACGGCACATGTTTTGGTCTTTTCATGGGCTTTGTTGACAATAAGAAAAATATAGAATATCACAGGGCTTATCCTTAAATGCTAATACAGCAGCTTGACATGCTAACAACATGCTAACATTAGCATGATGCCATTCTGATTGGACTGTAACAGGACTATATTGGGGCTGTAATCATGTTATCTGAACCAACAACAAGCTGAGTTTGAAATGTCCTGAATAAAAAATAATAAACTGTTTGGAATGAGGTTTTGCTTTGACACCATACTTAGGTGAAACGTTTTTCTTCACTGCTAGTAAGGTTATAACAACAGCAAAGTCGTGTCTCCATTTTTCACCCATCCACCAATGTAGTTTTCTGCTGTGTAACGAGCTGTCGAGCCTCTCAGGCCTGCTAGCATGTCTATTGACTTTTAGTCTTGTTGTGTCCAGAAAGCAGAGGAGATAAAGTTGCAAGAATAAATACATAAAACTGTATGAGCTAAAGGTATTGAAAGAGAAAGACTGTGTTTTCAGGGGAAAATGATAAACCACATGAACTTACAGTAGTTACTGAGAAGTGAGAAGTGTTTTCCTGTGTGTGGATGCACACTTTTTACTGCATCCGGGTGTTGAATTACATAAGCCGGCCTGCCTGGGATGGTGACACCGCAGTTTTCTGTATGTGTGTGTGTTTTTATGTACGTGTGTGTGTGTCCACTGGTCACATCTTGTACCCTGAACCTGTAAAGCTGAGCCATGCAAAGCCTTTCTCTTTCCCTAACGCACGCAGACGTTTCCTCTGACATCTCTGCGCCCAGTCACATTCACTCAAGGCAGCACATTCCAACATTTCCATCCCGTCTTACTTTATACTGTAAGTCAAGAGGAATCTAACATGTGCTGTGGAAGTTTGCCGCAGAGCCATGTGCAGCAGATGGAAGTGTATCGTATGATATCGAGAATGCTCTTAATGCCATACAGACCTTCCCTCAACATGACACACTGATGTGGGTTTGACTAGGTCAGGGCCAAATTATCCTTAGCTGTTAATACACTCAGGTCAGAGCTGTTTACACAGTGTCTACAAGCTTTGACTCAGCATGTGTCTCAAATCCCAACACGGTCATGTTCATGTCATCAAAACTGGACGTCCTGTAAGAGCTGCTGCACTGCAAATTCTCGCCGATTCTCCAAACAATTACGCGTTGACTCAACATTTGATCTAGTGGCCCGCCAGTGTAAATGCTCAAAACTTCTGCCGTACTGCCTGTGATATTTACCATAATTGAGATTTAAGATGTTATTAAATTATATTATTGATTCCATGCCTCTCAAACACACACAGCCAGGAGGTAAACAGTTGGAAATTGGATGAGAAAAATCAATAATCCAAAAATTGAATTATGAAAATACCATTAGCAGCACAATTATACTGCAGTTGCAGTGTTTAGATTTTGATTTACTCTTAATAAAGTCTGGCTAATTTGTACCATAATCACCCTCCTCGTTTTTTATTCCTGGAAGCATACTCTCAGCTGTCTTTTCTCGGAGAGGACACTCTTCACTGTAAACCTCTGTGATATGTGCAGCAGGAAACAGAGCTGAGTGAAAATTACTGCAACCCTATTGCCAGGCAAGAATGCTGATATTGGACGATTCTACTAAACCCCAGATTGTGTCCAATGCCAACATTTTTAAAGTTCTTGTTTTCTACATTATCAGCATGAGGCAACTCTGGTTCTGGTCTTATGGTTAAAGTTAGGGAAAGATAAACTATGGTTAAGGTTACGGTTAGGCAACAGAAAACCCCCACTTGGATTATGTTTGGGT
>NTHP01000207.1:603643-635221 GCA_003416845.1 Oplegnathus fasciatus | reverse complement strand
TGTAACGTGTTAATTGGTGAGCTTTAGAGAAGCTGGGTGGCTGATTTGTTCACCTTTGGTAAAAGTGAGGCCTGCTGCTTCCCCTTGTTTCCAGTCTTTATTCTAACCTAAGCTAACGGTGTACTGGTTGTAGCTTCATATTTAATGGATGTGAGTGGTGTCGATCTTCTCATCTAACACTCTGCAAGCATATTATCCCAAAATGTTGAGGGTTGGCAACTAAAACACTTGGTCAAGGTTTGGAAAAGATTGTGGTCACTGTTAATAAATAGGCAAACGTCAGTTGCAGGTCTGTGACAGGATGCAAACTCCAGGCTCCCACATGAAAGTCTGACGCGCCACACCCATCCACCACCTGACCTCAACACCCCTACTTTCCACCCCGTTAGATTTCCGTATTGGCAATCCTGAGGTGCAGAATTGTCCAATATGGCCTTAATTAAAATCTGTTTAAACCACTCTACACCTTCATAGATACTGTAATTGGTAAAAGACAAACTGATGAGCCATGATCTCTATGTAAAGCAGTTTGTTGCTGCAGGGTTGCTGGTTCAAATCCCGGCTAAAGTGACTAAGGTGAATGTTTTCCCTGACTGACCAAATCCTGTGTAGATTATAAGCTTGCCTGAAGCTTTCCAGAAACTGTGGTTGCCCAATTTCAGCTCCTATAACCCCCTTATGATGCTGCACCAGAAACAAAGATCTTGGTTGGTGGCCCCTCCGTACGTGCCATTATCTAATTTACACCACTGCTGTGACACGTCTGACCCATGCTGTTAACCTGATAGTGACCTGAGTTAGCGAACCGAGACAGCAAACCCGGATTGACCACTTTGCAGGCTCGGCAGAGCTAATATTAACAACTGCCACAGTGTTAGAGTGCTGCTTTCAGACGATCTGTAGCCAAGACTGTGATTGATGGTGTTTGTTGCTTAGGTGTATTTGGCTTAGCTGTCCCACATCAATCACTAATATGGATTGTAGACTTGAGCTATGGAAGCAACTGCTCTGAAACCCCAGAGAGGTCGCACATCCTCATCATAGATCTTTGCTTTTCACTAATATTGCAAGTTCAAGTGTTACCCTTTAGGATAAATCTCAGTCTACTGTAAAGATGAACCATTTTTCCTTCTTGCTCCTGCTCCTGTGCTGCATATGAAGTAGGTCATACTGTATGTGCTCTGTAAAGTACAGTACGGAGCTATCCATGTGTGCATGCATTTTTCATGAGCCTCACTCTGTGTGTGTGTGTGAGAGAGGTTTGTGTGCTCCTGTGTGTGTGTGTGTGTGTGTGCTACCTCTGTTTGAGCTAAGCAGGGATGTCTTCCTAGGAAAAATATCTCTCTGTGTTTCTGTTCCTCTGTTTTTAGTTAGAAATGGCAGCAAGAGAAGAGAGTGAATGGAGGAGCGTTGGGGGGAACCTACAGGGCGGCACAGTAAACCCAGAGAGAGGATGATGGTGGGACGTAGGTGAGAGGGGAAGTGTGAAGAAGGGAGTGACAAGCTAGAGGTAGAGAGAGAGGAAGATGGAGGGAAATCCCCATGCCAAGAGGATACACACACACAGATTCGCAATGACTCACCATTATTTGAGACCAAACTGTTAATGCATTTTAATCTCCAGCTCAGCTCACACTGCTGCTTCTTATCCTTGCCACAAGAATGCTAAAGAAATCTGAATTTTGACCAATTAGGGGCGCAGATTTGTTATGTAAAAGCATTTTAACAAACCTCAGTTTCACAAATTAGCAGAGGAGATGAAACTTTAATGATTCCTGTGGGGAAATTGGGGCATTGCTGCCGCAGAGAATAAAGTAGAGATATGAGTAGAACTTACATTGTAGAATAAAGATTTTTTAAGATACAGAATTTATAACTGTTATTGAAGATAATAAATATATGTAATCATAACTAAAGCACATATTGAGAGTATTGCAACAGTAGATCAATAAATGGACATGATGAATATGTGTAAGATATACTGAAATATATTGACAATTTTTATTTTTTATTGACAGTTTTTACTGAAATCAATGGGGATTACAAATCAGAAAACCATGAGATTCCATAAACAAAAGTTGGTCAAAGGTATTAAAAATAAATTAGTACAGTAAAAAGGAAAGTGGATTCTCAAAAGTGTGACCTAGCTCTCAAATTAGTTAAATTGCCAGGAAGAAACAAAGCAAAGATTAACATTAAGTCCCCATAGGAATTAAAACACAGTAAATAATCTAGTGAACATACACACAAGAATAAAAGTAAAAAGAGTTAGCCCAACAGGAAATTAACTGTTGCTTAACATTGTTGTATTAGCAACACATTAGCCTCAGAAAGCTAGAAAAATGGCTAGCTTGGTCAGCACTACACTGATCACAGAAAAACTAACAACATTTGCAAAATAGCCATGATAAAAGAGGTCCAACAGATAATGCTTCAACAAGGGTATTTCAGGAGTAGATGACAGAGGCCTGTCAATATTTTCTTGGCCACAGATCTGACAAAATGGCAGACGAAACAATGCCAGTTAAACTGCCAGTGGTGGTTGCTACTAGCAACAGGATGTTCAGATTGTGCTAACCTAACTGATGTTGTCTGGTCATTATGTCTAATATTATTGGCATAATTTACGTCATTAGTTAACAGTATTTTGATCAAATGTCAGGTAATGTGCCTATCATATTTCCCATTACCTCTTTTACTCTTCACTCTTGCTAAATGTGTCATATATTAACAAGCTAACGTTAGCTACGTCAATTGGTTCAGTTAGCTACGTATGTAACAGTTACACCTGGTGGTTAATAGGTGTAATAATTTAGCAACAACTAATGTCTAAGAACTTGTTTGTGTGGTACAATGTGTTTTAATTTTGTGATTTGTAAATCTCCACATAGTAACTTTACTAGTTACTAGTTATGATGAGTTTGAACAGCAAACAGCATCTAAATTGTCCTTGTGGTAGTTAAACTCTCAACTGCTGTTTCCAAGGTCAAGAATGGACTTTGAACCTCAACGTTTAAGCCAACATGGACGAGAAAATATTACAATTTTAACATCTACAAGTCTATGACAACTGGGCAAATGCCATCTGCTGATGAAGATAATGTGCTATGATCGAAAGCTCCAGAACAGCGACCAAACGGACCTTGTGGTGAGGTTGTTTTACTAACTGCTGCTTCCAAGGTCAAGAATGAACTTTGAACCTCAGTATTTATAGAGACATGAGTCCAAAAATGGATTTGGATGTGCAGAGGATATTTATTTGAAATACATTTTTAGTGTCTACAGTTAATGTTGATAAATGTTGTATAACAGCACACAAGGAAACAAAAACATACTTCCAATGTTTACATGTACTTTATAGTTGAAACAGATTTTGAAATACAGCCTGTTTGAATGGTCGTTTTTGCACTTTGGGGAGGCTCACTGGATACCCATAAACTGAGGAGAACGTGTTGTCATCCAGGGGGGGAGGAGGGGAGAGCGGGGTCAGAGGGTGACTCAAATGGACCTTTGTCCGTCGGGCATATTCGGGCTAAAATTAGCCTGTTTATGTGATTTGCAGCATTCCTACAGGCATAAACACATCCACATGACTGGGCGGAGTGTCTGAGTGCAGCCCTTCGAGGCAAAACTAATCAGAGCCAACCGCAAACAACTTGATAATTTATCAAGTGTTTGTTCAATATCAGGCTTTCTAAAGATCTTTTACAGCAGAACAAAACAAAGACTATAATGATTACATATTCCTGTAAGATTCATGACATACTATATCTGCTCATTAATAGTGAATTTATGCTACTGTAGCCCTGCTCAAATATTTTTCATCTAGATCTAATAGTTTTATTTATTACAGACCTATAAATGTTATTGATTTGAGAAGGCTGAAGAACATAATAGTACTCGTGCTATTAAATAAAAGTTAGTCTTTAGGGTCGTGTCTGAGGTTGTTTCCGATTCCCTTATATACAATCTATTAATCACTCGTGTGACTTCTAGATCGCCATGGTTACAAGGTATACAACACAACATCTCCATCATCTTTTTAAAATACCTTTTACAAAACACAGTATTTACTGCTGACCAGCAATACAAAACATACATTATTACAACATGTTTCCCAACATGTGTGAAGCCTTTGTCATACTGTCATCAATCATATCTTGGTGTCACACTTCATCAAATTTGCAACATATAAGTTGCGATTTGCAACACGAGACCATCTCCTCTGGGTTGTTTTCACACTTTTCACTTGTGACAACAAACGCCGTACTTGTGATCCATGCAAGAGCCCTGCAGAATTCACAAATGTATGACGTGGATGCTGCTACCATTTGCAATCTGCTGCCCCCCAGCTGGTGGTTAGATTGTATTTAGAAAAGACACTTAACATCCAGGAGTATTCTCACTAAGTCCTGTGATCTAAACCTTTATTTAAAGCCACAAAAAAGTGCACACAGATCAAACAGGTGGCACGCAAGCTGTGTAGTGATAAACAAATGAGTTGTCAGGAAGCTTGAGCATGGGGGATAAAGTTAGACAGGATATTTAAAGTTTTTAAGAATGCAAATATCAGAAGAGGAAGTGACATGCAATGAAGCCAAACCACTGGAGACTTCAGTCATTCAGTTCCTGCACGTTGAGAATTATTCATCAGAGATCAGTGTCATATTGTAGTACGGTTATTGAGCTTGTATCACTGCAGTGACTGTGAACGCACATCATTTCAGATTAGTATCAGCGTGGGAGTTTCCCATGCTGCCCTCCTTCTGTCTACTCTCCTCTAACCGGGGCCAAGTGGGCATTTCCCACGATGCGGTCGAGTCAGCGTTCGTGTGTGTGTGTGTGAGAGAAGAGAGAGTGAGAGATGGATGCAAATTGGCAAAATATTTGCCTTGAATTCCTGAAACTGAGTGAAAAGTTTCTTGGGCTTTTCTCTACATACGTGGTTGATTTCACTGTTTGGGCCTGTGTTTGTTGGTGCTTTGTGACCTCCTCAAGAGTCTCTTAACCGCAAGAGCACATTTAACACAGTAACAACCATCTCTCTTTGATTCAGAGTGCTTCATAAATACCTTTTAGGCCTCGTACACCTCTCCTCTTACTGAGATTTACTGAAGCACGGGGACTGATAATGGCTTAATTCATGGAGTAATATGACCCTCCTTGCTTTCTCTCTTTGTCTCCATTTCTTCCTTACATAACTGTCTGCTGCCTGTACAGACACACACAGTCTCAATGCATAATGTGAGTTTTTGTGTATTACTAAAGGCCTTAAGTCATGCTTTGTTGTTTTATGCACGTTGCTGTAAGCACACAGACGTGTTGTGATCTTAATAACCGAAGGAATTACCCATTTAGTTTGTTGAATCTGTTGTTTACGAGCTCTGGGTGATCAGTGTTTTACAGGATACATTTCCCTACATCTACAGTGGCCTTTACGGCCTTCCCCTGCCATGTATTTATAGTATGTGTAAAAACTGCATGGTTGTTTGCATATATAATAACACAGCGTGCTCACACTGTGTGCGTGCTCTGCATGACTGTCTCAGTGTGGCTGGTCATAGATTTATGTGTCCGTCTGTAATTGGCCCTGGTTTGTCTGCACCTTTTTTTCAGAGGCATCTTCCTCCCCCGTTAGTGAGAGGATTTGTAATGATGGAGGAGCAGGCAGGCTGTGTGTTGCGTGTGTGTGTGCGTCGGTGTGTGTTTCCGTGCGCTCATTGCCGCGTGCGTGTTTGTGCGAGACTGAGAAGTGATCATTATGACTGGGCTGTGTCCTTGTTTTTCTCTTTAAACGACCCTGCACACTCTAAACTACGCCGCGCTCTGTTCCACCATTGTGCCTGAGAGAGCGACTATGGGATTACAAGTCTCGCTCTGTGTGAATCAGGTCAGAGCCATTTGTTTCCTCTGTGTCAGTCTCATGCATTTGCAGGTGTGTTGGAGCTCAGAAAAGTACTGCTTTTGTTACCGAACATCATTCACGATTCCTCAAAATAAATGAGGCGGAAAGGAGCTTCTTTAGTGTGTAATATACTGTAATCATGCGCCACAGTACTAATAGTAGTAATAAAATTTTACCTATATAACACTTTTATTAAATGATTACAGGATTACTGGATTAAGTCATTTAAATGCAGGGAATAAGATAAAAGTATTGTATCCTGATGCAATACTCTGGTATACTAAGAGTATACGTGACCACAGTGTCACTGGTTTGAATCCAGTTTGGGACCTTGTTACATGTCATCCTCCTGTCTTTCTCCTCGTGTTTCCTGTACGTCTTCATTAGACACGAATAATCTAAAAACAATCTACTGATCAGTGTTATTATTAAAGATGCTTTCACAGCTAACCTGTTGGGTTCACTTCTAATGAATTTGGTTTGGTTCTTTAAAGGTATAACAAGCAGGATTTTCCTAAAAAACAATGTATAAAACAAAAATAATCCCTCTCAATCATCACTTATGACCCACGAGAAGTGTGTGGTGGTGTCTGTATCTGCAGACACCCTGCGCTCTGCCTGGATTTTCTTATTTTGCTGTGTTTGGGACATTTCTGGGCATCAACCTTTGAGCAGTGGTGTGTAGGCCCCAGCCAATAGCAGCGCACAGGATGTGAAGCGCGGGACTCTATAAAAGCGTAGCAACCAGGTGCCAGATCGTGAGCATGTAGGACCACCAGAGGCGCATGCGCTTTGAGATGGGGTGGAGGGGCCAACTTTGAATGTTGTGTTTACAGACAGCAACCGGCAAATCCTACTTGTTATACCTTTAAGGCTGGTGTGAAAGCTGTCAATTGAATTCTAGTGTGGACTAAACAACCGGGCAGAGACCGGTGTGGTTCCAGTCGGACTCTGGTGCGATACATTTGTGGTGTGAAAGCAAAGCAGACTAATGGCAGGATGTTGTGGTGGTAGATTTGTGATTTTAACATGAATTTGAACGCTAAACAACTATGAAATCTNGAGGTGCGTTGTTGTGTCCTTTTCCATCTAATTTAGCAGTTTCTCATCCAAAAATGAGAGAAAATGTCATAGTCCAGAATTTGATTTCTTCACTTGAGTCAATGTAGTGCTGATGATGCAGGCCGAAACTGTCCAATGAATGAGCTACCTGTCTGACAATATAACTTCGTGTTTGCTTCCCTTGGTTTGTTTGTAAAAAGTCAGTGTGAACACGAAACAGACCAAAACTGAAAGGGAACAATGAATCATTTTTTTCACATGGAAGTCAGTCTTCAGAAGTCAATGTTTTCACCCGGCTGATCTCCTCAGGTAGAATATTCCAAAGTGTAGGGGCCCTATAGGCAAAGGAAAGATCACCTTTAGTCTTAAAGATTGCAAGGTTTCATTTAAGGATCTCAGGTGAACTGGCTCGTAGCAGTTAAAAACTCTATGATGGGTGTGGAAGCCAGACACACTGAACTCTGCCTCAAAACTAAAGAATAAAATCATAAAATTTCAACAGTAGCCAGTTTGAATGGATTGGTGTGATATGTTGTGTTTTCTTTGAACCAGTTAAAAGGCTTTTCCTCCTTGGTTTACTCTGACCAAGCTGGAGCTTACCATGGGTTACAAACACATGCTGCGATGTTAGCCTTTCCAGAAACATGACTGAATATCTGTTATAACATGCTGGTCAACAATAGAGTCAGCTTGTTATGTGTGAGGACCACTTGTACTCTTGGCTCTGCTTGTCACCTGGAGAATGGCCTGAGGTGCAGTGGAGATTCACAAGTGCATCTCCCTTTATGTGTGTGTGTGTGTGTGTGTTGTCAAGGACAGAGTGGAGAGAGCAGAGCTTTTGTTCAAATAGGAGAAAGAAGCCACAACCATCATGTACCGTACATGTATACATGCCAGATGATGCAGCAGTAAGGACTTGCTTTTCAGATGATTTGTTTGTATAGCGCACTGCGAACAGCCTCTGAGCTACAGAGGATGAAAGCTCAAGTCCTGAAAGGCACTGGATATTTATTCACTGTAGCCATAATTGGGGTAAATTAATTGCCTCTCATGCAATAACCTTCTAGATTGAATGAGCTTCTCCCTTTCCAATTCTGTTGGGAGCTCCAATTTCGAGGCAGTTTCACTCAACCTGTGTGGTGATTGAATCCTTCTTGCCGGGATTTGAAATGGTTTTAATATTTCTTCTGATTCTAAGGACTTGTAATAAAAAACCTGGCTTAAAAAATGGTCACTCTGCTTGATTTGGCCTCTTGCAATTTTTAACAACTGGCTAATAATAATTCAAGAAGTGCAGCTACTTCACAGCTTTTAATTTTGGTGTACTTGCAGACAAACATGGTGGAGAAAGTAGATGCTTTTGCCTGTGTTTCAGCCTTAGTGTGTGTGGTTCACCTGTTCTGAATAATATAAAACAAGTGCATCCTTCAAATGTGCAGTTGTAGGTGCGACAAGGATGCCAAAATCTTAGAAAATCCAGGACAGACAGAGGCGAGGAGTGAGACTGATGTAGACGGGATAGGAAACAAGTTGTTTTTTCGCTAAACTGAGACAGCTTTCAACCCTCTGGTGCATCGTAAGCGGGATGCCACTCGCTGTATACACTCGTACACACACTCTTGGCAGGTTTATAGGCATTCATGGAAGAGCTATTTTGATAGATCTGATAAATAGCGCGGGGCAAGAGAGTCTCATGTTGTAAATACCTTCTTGTGGTGGGTAATTGCATGCAGCTGTGTGTGAACACAAGTTGGCAGCGCAAATGTGTGTGTGCTCTTTTTGGGTGTCTGTGATTGGCAAGTAGGGGAAGAATAGCAGCTACGATGGAAGAAAAAAAAACCTTGTGAAAGGGAATGTGTCATTTTGTTTAAAGTTAGAGAGCAACAGATGGAGAGGGCAAGAAAGTGACTGAGATGGAAGCAGACAGACAGATAGTGAACGATGCATTCAGTATCCGCAGGACACAAAGGTATTTACATGGAAATAAGACTCAAGTAATGAGCTGTCGCAATCAGTGAAGTCGCCACAGTGACGGATGGGCAGAACGTGTGGGCTGTGGCCTCAAGGGAGCCTTCGTTTCAACTAAAACCTGAATATGTACCTCCTCTGTGGGATTTCTGAAAAATGACACGAACAGAAACAAGTGACTCATCGTATTTGCAGACACAGAATATGAATCTCTGTATTGTGTCTAAAGACAAAAACCATATGTAGCTGTTCTGTGTTTATTTCTCCGGTTTGAGGGATTGCTGTGGTTTGTCAAAGCATTGCTTGAGCATTAGCCACTTCTTCTTCTTCAAAGTTCCCAAAGAAAGTTAAAGGAATAGTTTGACATTTTGGGAAATACCCTTATTTGCTTTTTTTGCAGTGAGTTAGATGAGAGATCAGTACCACTCTCATATCTGTTGGTTCAATATGGAGCTGGAGGCAGGAGATGGTTAGCTTAGCTTAGCATGAAACCTGGAAACAGGGGGAAACAGCCTTCTAGCACCTCTAAATCTCACAAATTAACATGTTATATCACGTTTTTTAATAAATAAAGAAACCAAAGTGTAATTAGTGACCTTTGGAGATGCTGGTAGGTGGATTTGTACCATTGGGCAAAGCCAGGCTAGCTGTTTCCCCCTGCTTCCAGTCTTTATGCTAAGCTAAGCTAACCATTTCCTGGCTTATATTTACCATACAGATAAAAGACTGGTATCAAACTTCTTATCTAACTCTTGGCAAGAAAACAAAACAGCATATTTCCCAAAATGTCAAGCTATTCCTTTAAAGACAACACCCACAGCCTCTAAACTGATATTTTGCCCTGATTTCACACTTACGCCTGGTATATTATGTCAAAACAGAAAGCACGTCAGTGACCCATTGACCTATAGATGTAGCTGTGCCCTGACTAATCAGTCATTGACCCTCCAGTTTCCCTTCGGGGATCATCCAAGTTTCATTTCACCTCATTATTGGGTATCAGCGGAGAATATCTGTGATTCTTAGATTGAATAGCCTTGTTTTGTGCCCTTTCACACTGAGAAAAAAAACACTAGAACAAAAACAGGTTAATGGCCCCTCAAAAGAAATTCACTGCAGCAGTGAAAGCCAACCGGTCAGAGCTGTTTCTCGTGAAGATGATCAAGGTTTTAACTCTCCTATAGCACAAAGAAAACATTTATTAGGTAGCATTAATGGGATCAGTGATTAATACCAACGATGTCCAAAAGTACATAACCCCGTCTAAAACTACAACTTGTTGTTTTTACACTTGATTTTTGCTCTGGTATTAAACAAGACATAACATGCTAGTGGCCTTTAGAGGTGCCTGTAGGCAAAATTTGGTACCTTTTGGACAGAGCTAGGCTAGCTGTTTCCCACTGTCTCCAGTCTGTGTGCTAAGCTAAGTTAGCTGGCTGCTGGTCATCATGTTTATCACACAGACATGAGAGTGGCCTCAATTTCCTCATGTAACTCTTGGCAAGGATGCAAATATGTGAGCAAAAATTTAAAACTATTTCTTTGAAGATACAATAAGTGACTGAAACTGTAACACATTTCCTTCTCAAGCTAACAGGCTAATAGGAAGCTGTGTTCGTTCTGTAATGATGTATCATCTTTTCATATGACATTTCTGTTAGATGTCTGCTCATATTAGCTAATTTACTCTTCTCTGAGGTAAAAATTAATATTTTGGTTCCTTTTAAAGTGGTAATCTCGAAGATTTTCATTTTGTTGTCTTTCGCTGCACCTTTGGCGATAAAGAGTAAATGCAGGTGTGTTTTTGAGTTTGATCGTCTGTTGTCATCGATCTTTTCTGTGTTTGTTCGGCCATAGTTACCGCTTACTCACAACGCTGGCAGAGACTGGAAAAAACAGTACGCTCCTTCACACACAGGTGAGTTGAAGAGCGAGTCTGTTGCCTTGTTAAAAGCCTTGTTAAAACCTAACTGTGCACCGCTTGTGATTTTTCCGGGAAAGTCGCCACCGTCATCCAGGTCGTAGTACTGCAAACGCAAGGGTTTTCATCGGTGGGCCATAGGCTTAATCACCGTTGTGTTGCATCATTCAGCAATAGATAGTGACTTAACGGACATTTATATAAATGAAAATCTTCGAGATTATATCTTTAAAGGATGTTGTAAACTGTTGCACAAACTTTTTACTGTTGTTGCAATTTCACAACCGCTGATATGAGTTGATAAAAAGCCAGGTTTAGGTTAATGCCCCTTCAAAGCTATTTGCTCCTGAGCATTTCCAGCAGTACAGAGATTATTTTTCATGTTTCTTGGGAGAAAGTCAAAAAAATATCCATCTTGGCAGCACTTGGGCCCAACGCTTCAAATGGTTTTCTACAAACTACATCACAACGGTGGGATCAGTGCCCAGTGAGATCTGAGCAGCTGCCCAGTTACTATACCAGAGACTTACACTGTCAGTGCACTAAATAAAGCAATGCTGTTTTTTTAGTGTGTTTGCATGTTTTCACCACCACAACAACATGTATGCCTATTAAGATTTTGATTATATATAGTAATTCTTCATATGAGTTGTGACTGTTTGGATGCCAAAGATGACTAGAAGTACCAGTTTACCTCCAAGTTTACAAAATGACAAAAAAAATCAGTTGTTAATAAAAATTGTATTTATGAACTGAAAATACTACATCTGCCTCAGAATTAGATATGTTTCAAAATATGCAAGAACTAGAAAGAAAATATCTTTATATCGAAAATATTAATTCAGGGTACGTTTATTTCAGACCCCAAAATAAAGTTTCTTCTTCTGCGCTTTTGACTGTATATTTCTTAGAATCTGTACATGCTTATATAAATACCTACACACTTTTGGAAGTTTACTTTAAATATATTTAACATATTATTTAAAAATGATGTGTCTCCAAAAATGTTAACTTTTCATTAGCTAAGACAACGTTGTGACAATGCATTTTTCAGATAGTCCAATGTTTTTTTTAATGGTAAAATAAGAAGTAGGAAAATGTATCTGAATAATTCAAAATCACCAAATTTGGAGCCTGCTTTTCACAACAACGATACAAGGAGAGCAACAATATGGGTATGCAATTATCTCAATTTTCCTGAAATAATTATCTCCTCTCACCCCGGTGCTCCGTGTGTGTGTGAGAACAAATACCCAGAATATCCTGACAAATCTGCTCTGACCCCGGTACAGTTGGAGTGCGTTTCAGTGTCTATTTGAGTTGTGTTTACCTGCGCGGTCCTGCAGCAGCAGATGTGTGATCCTGCAGTCTGAGCAGTTTAAATGGGATGCGGCAGTCCTGCTGACAGGCCTAATACACTCTCAGAGGGGAAAAAAGGAGGGAAGACTAGCACGCTATGAAGAGACACAGCTGTTCAGCACTCGAACAAGCTGCATTCCTCCATTCTTTCTCGTAAAAATACAAAAAAAACATGCAGAAAAACATAAACAGGTCAGTTGCTTTAAGTATCATACATGCTTGGCTCACAGTAGCACTTGCTGTTAATTCATCCCAGGACAGTTGCACAGCAGGTTGGTTGCCATGGTGAAACACACAGTGGACAGATGTGTGGATGTGGTCGTTTCCTTCCCTATTTCTTTACAGGCGTTTTAAGCATGTGTGAATATATGCAGGTGACTGTGAATGTATTTGAATTAGATAATAATTTTGTCTTTAGCTTTTTTACATTATTCTTAAAAGAAATTGTTTGAACATATGAGTACTCTGCATGGATGAGGTTAACTAGTTTTTCTGTTTTATACTTTACATTTTGCAATTCATAAAGCCAAAATTATTCACTTATAGTATAGAAAGTTTACAGTCTGAACAGTAATTAATAAGTTAGCCAAGACGGTATGTACTTGGTTATAGGTTTAGGCATAAAAATTGGGGGAAAAAAGAAAATGTAGCATTTTTCTGACATTTTAAAGAGTGAAAAGCTCATTTGTGCCCTTTCTTTTAATACATTTATCATTCTTTTTTAATTTTTAATTAAATTCTTTTTTAATCAGCCACCTTATTTCAAAATATCTTCAGTGTTTTGTATTTTATGTCCCAATTTCTCCATAAATTGTACTTCCTGAATTGTGCTTTTCCTGCTATTTAAATCTGAGGGTGAGGGCTTTTTCCATCTTTTTGTAATTTTCTTCAGTGCTGTGATTCTAAAGGTTCCAAATAAATATTTCTTATCTTCAGTATGTTTGGTTGGAGGTTCCTCGGGATGACGTTGCTGATTTTTATGTCTCACGTGAGCTCATTGAGGGCAGTCGCTCATTGTTTAGAAATTTGGAGATCTGAGTGGGAGAGACAGAAATGTGGAGAGGTCTCTGGGTAAACCAAAACCTTCTGTCAGACCATATATAGCCATGGATCCCTGCTACTGCCCTGATACAAACACACCACCATCACAGGATAGATGCTTTGTCACACAGCAGAGGTCTAATCAGCACAGACACGGTTTGAAAGTGTTTGCAAGTTTAACACGGACCCTGAACAGCAATGTAAATGTTTAGTTTGTAACCAAGCTGAGCTGTTTCTTTGTTTCTTTAGTGCACCTCTGTGAGCTGTGCTGAGTTAAACACTTTACTTTCAAACGCCTTCCCTGCTTTTCATCATAATGACTCTCCCACTGATATCGTTTTATCATGATTTCCATTGCGGCTGCATGGCTAATTTCCTTGTGGCAGAGTGGGTAATGAAGATAGACTTGGCGTGGCTGTAACTAACCTGATGAGTCGCCAGATGATATTTAGCCCTGAATCGACTTGCAAAATCACTGCACTCCGTGTTCTGTATTTTGAAGAAAATGAGCTTGGCGTAAAATGCATTTGCCAAGTTGAATTGACCTCAGACACAGAAATGAATTATCATGAACAGAGCACACATTTGATACAGTTTATAGGTGCAGGCGTCTGGCCTCACACATTTCACAATCGTTTCTGCATCTCGTGTATTCAGAGTGAACCTTTGGCATGGGAAGTGAATATAAAAAAAGCAGGCTTGTTCTGGGGGTTGCTGGTTCAAATCCTCAGACTGCCCAGGGAAATCTGAAAATACATACAGCTTCCCTCAACTCCACCAGCAGCTGTCAGCGATATTCCACCTTTGTTTAGATTTGACTTAACTGTTTACTCACCCACCCTACCAACCAACCCACCAACCCTCCTTCCTCCCGATCTCTGCCCACAGAGCACAGCTGATAGCTCTATTGCTGTTGTTGACCGGAGCTTCTGCTCTGGCTGAACCGAGACTGCTGTAGACGGCAGCAGCCTTGGCCTCTGCTGAAGCAGCTGACCTCCAGCAGCCAGGAGCAGAAGCTCAGACCGGCTCAGCTCGAGCTTCCGAGCCCAGCTTTCTCCTCTGTGGGAGGAGATCTGACACTTTTGGCCCGCCACGGCTCCTACTAACCTACTCCTACTAATCTTGCGTAACATCATGAGTGAGCACTGGTGACATCGTCGTGACATCACAGATGACGTCATCAGTTCAGTCGGGTTTTGCGGACAAAAAAAATTGGAGAATAAAAGCTGATGTCACTAGGCTAATCAATTAACCAATAGGCTAATGTGTTCGAAAAGTGCATCTGATAAACTTTTCTTTTACAACCAAATTTAAGCTGGTTTTGACGTCTGTTGACCTTCAAATTACCACATCAGTGCTTACTGACATTCATTTAATATGAAAGTGTTGTAATATTATTATTAGGCAGTTGTTTTCTGTTTGTATAGCCCTTTTGTAAACTATATTAAAATACCTTTAAGTCAAATCAAACAAGATTTAGTTATATTTAATAGTTTCAGTTCATTTATAATATTTAAATATACATTTTTAATGATTTAAAAGACTTAAAACAGCCAAAGTGAGAAAGTTTTATCAGGACAGCGGAATACCACAGGAAGAAACCCACTTCCAAAGTGACTGTTGGTCTCAAAGCACTCTTGGTTATTTATAATTGGACTTAATTCTTTTAGGATCATCTTTAGAAGTACTGTGTGGGAATAGAAATATCAGTCCCAAATACACAGTAAAACACTATGTAGAAATAGAAATGGATTTGTTGCTCCCACAACGCTGTTCAGTGGTCACCAGATGAGAAATGGCTCCCTGCTGTATTTGTGAGGAAATGTGTTTCTCATTTAGGGCCACAAATTGTTGTGTTTCACTATGGACAAAGCGAGCGTTAAGAGTTTTTGATTAACTGATTATCATTTAGTCCATAGAATGTTAGTAAATAGTGAAAAATGGCCATCACAACTCCATAGAGCCCAAGGTGACGTCTTCAGGTAGCCTGTTTTGTTTGACCAACAGCCCAAAACCCAAATGTATTTTATTTAATTTAATTAGGAATGGTTTAACATGGAGAAAAACAGCAAATCTTCACATTTGAGAAGCGGGAACCAGAGATTATTTGGCATTTGTAGCCATGTTATCGGTCGGTCTGTCCATCACTTTGGTTCAGACAGAAATATCTCAACAAATATTGGATGGATTGTCATGGACATTCATGGTGCCCAGAGGATGAATCCTACTGACTTTAGTGATCCTCTGACTTTTCATCTAGCGCCACCATGAGGTTGACATTTGTGGTTTTGAGTAAAATGTCTTAACAACTATTAGATTATCGCGATGACATTTGGTGCAGGCATTCATGTTCCCCTCAGGATGAATTATAATAACTTTAGTGATCCTCTGACTTTTCATCTAGCGCCATCATCAGGTCAAAATGTGTCCAATACTTTGGTTTATGACCAAATACCTGCAAAACTAATGACACTCCCATGATTCTCAGCTGTACTTTGTGTTTTGTGATAATTACCAAATGGTAAACATGGTAAACATTATCCCTGCTAAACATCAGCATGTTAGCATGCTGATGTTTAGCATTTAGCCCAAAGCACTGTGCCTCAGTACAGCCTCACAGAGCCTCTTAGTCTTGTTGATAAATGACTTAAACAGTTAATTGTTATTGATTAATTTTCTTTCTATTGGCTCATCTATTAATCGGCTCATCGTTTCCTAATGTGGCTCATGTTAATATCCTGCCCACTGTATATTTCATGCAGTACAGCAAGTAACGCCTCAGTTTGTGATCCAGTTTACTCCCATGCAAATAAACCACACAGCAGGAGGTTCTATTTCCAGTCAAGGTCAAAGGTCTTAAGAACTTTGCTGGAGTTCTCCTCACTAGATCTACAGTAGAAATACATCGATCTTTTCAGTCCGCTCTATGGATTAGTTATCCCATTTAGATAGAGATCCAGAGCTGACGTTTCCCATCCCTAATGCTACAGATCTGAGCTAAATCGATGGTCGGCCAGATGGATTTGTGGCTGGCTGTTGTTAAGTGGAGATCTAAGACTTTCTGTCACTTACTTACTGTGAGGAGACCTGCCTTTGGAAGACACACATACAGTTCATACACGCACTTACGGATTGTTTGTAGCCCTCCAGATTGTGACTGATTGGAAAGGCTGCAGTGTAAATCAATAGCGGCAGCAGTGAAGCAGACTGCGGCCATTTCTTCACCTCCGTTTCTCTCAGTTTGATTAAAGAGAGCGGAGGAGATGTCTGTCTGTCTGTTTTTCTGTCTGTTTCTCTTAGTGTGTCCACCAGTTTGTCTTACTTTGACTTTTAAAGAGACTTTGTTCTGTTTGTTAACCTTCATGCTTCTTTCTCCTTTCTCCTTTACTGTCTTTATCTCTTTTCATAACACATGTTTGGGCTGAATGATTTGCAACTGTGATTTCTGTGACCAATATTCCAATTACGATTTAAATTGTGGTTATTTCCTGTAGCTTGAACTCCAGGTATGGTTGGTGGTCTGCATGGTAGATTAATAAAGGATAATGTTGTACCAAGTATAATCGCTAACTTATCTTGTTTATACATGAAATGAATCTGACAAAATGATGCCGTTTTTTATGCTTTTGGCCCTCCCAGAATTCAGTTGTAAAAAAGTCAACCTTTAAGTATTGTATTGGAGAAATTACCACTTTCACGCACATTTAGAAAGATATTACATTAGGGTTTACTTGACATTAACTAGTAATTTATAAAATAATGATGACATTCAAAAATGGCATTAAGTTTATCGGTAACAGCTACATTTGTCCAATTATGGTAATTATGACAAACTGCTGAGAAGTAACGCCTGAAAATAGAAACATTTCTAATACCTAACTGATGACCTGTTAGCTCTGCACTTCAGCTGCTTAAGCTAATGTTAGCTTCACAGACTGACAGGACGAGCTGCTTCAAGGCCCTGATTCTGACCTTTTAAAGCTGAAAAGATTAAAATGATGATACGATGAGTTTAAGTTTGTCGGGGAATTTCCGAAAACTTCGCAGTATCCATCAGTTGCCTGTCATTTACAGCAGTCAGCTGCTGAAATTTACTCGATGCCCTGAGCAAGATTGTTTATCTAAAGAAAGATTATCTACACAGTTGGCTCTTTCTCTTTTTAGACATCAAAGTGATACACACTGGTGCTTCTTTCTTGTAGGAAACCATCTTTGACCAAGTGTAAATAGTTCAGACAGCAGGAAGTAGAGAGTATATTAAACATGCAACGAGCTACACCCGACAACATTCACCTGTGACAGTTGTCAACCAGCAAAGTTGATGGTCGGCAGCTAAAACTTTCACCTGTGTTGAGACATTAGTGATGTTATTATTCAAATTGTGGCTCAGGATTTGCAAATTGTACCGACTCAAATTGTGATTTTGGTATTAAAATAATTACAACCTGAACAGTACCAGATTTTTTATATCATTTGACAGTTTAAAAAATCTGATATTGGCCAATATTCTTTTTGTTTTCACAAACAAACATTTTTGTTAAGGATCCCTTCAATGTATTTTTTGTCAATACTTATCAACATTCTCTGTTGTACAAATTATGAAACTGCAATCAGCGGACATATACGCCGATACGATATATCTGCAATAAGCTCGGGCTGTAGCCCTACTACATGTATATGTTTTTCACTGCCAGCGTATTCTTCTGCAGATGCCCCGCTGGTGTGATGGAAATGTATTATTTAGCTACAATGATAAAGTAGACATTTAGTGAAGGTAACTAACTTTGGCAATGAAGAAAGCAGTTCCTGTGCTGATTTTTCATGATGACAGAAAAAAAGAATTTCAGCTTTAGCGGTTATTCACATGAGGGTGCTTATATCAGGACTCCTTTTACAGCGTTTAATCAAAAGTCAACTTTGGTAAAAGGTTTGAAATTAAGCCCGGAGGACTCTTGGGTCTCAGCACGTTTATAGTCATCCAGTCAAACTCCTGTTAAAAAAAACTAATTCTGGAGAGGTCGCAGGGGTGTTTTTCATATAAAATCACTGCAAACCTGGGTGCTGGTTTTGAGAGGAAGCTGCCAGTTTGATTTGGATTCTGTATTCAGATGTTCTTGCGCAGAGTACGAGGAGTCAGCTCAGGACAGAGGAGGGATGTTTCCATCTCTATTTAAGGAGGTGGGCTGAGAGACAAACTGCCAGATTGTTTAAGGCTGCGTCTGCTTAAGTGGAAAGTGTATTCAGCTGTCCTCAGATGGTGGTATCATCTGGCTGTCTAACCCTCTGACTGTTTCTTGTTTATTTAGTTTTTTTCTGCTTTTTGACGAGCTGCATGACAAGAATTGTTTCGCATTAGATACATTTTCTCTTCCCTTCCTTCCTTGCTGCCTCCATCATCTCTCTTCCTTCCTCTGACCCACCCCACACCTTTTCATCCTGATCAGGGGACATGTCAGCTTATGACAGAGGTCAAAGGTCAGGGGTGTTTACAGTGTTTCCCACAGCATCTTCATGGTTTGGTTTTCTGAAAGGGGTAAATAAAAGGTGAAATGTATTAAATGAAAAGCACACAACATCAGTGTGTAATGCAAGTGAATACCACAGTAAAGTGTGTAAGTGTGTTGCAGTGCAGTAATAAATGAGCCTCAGACAAGTGCAGGCATTAGTCTTCTTCTCTACAGTGTGTAGAGGGATAACCAGCCCATTTATTACTGCAGCCACTCCAGCCTGATCTCACTGACCTGGATACAGATCCAACAACGGCCCCAAACTTTTCTCAGCGCCCCATTTGTACGACCTGTCCCGTATCTAGACGGACATTTTAAACTCAAAATACCAAAACAGCACTTTAAAAAAATGTCAAAAGAGCATGAAAACATATAAATACATTAACTGATTTTTAAAAAAATGATGCCACTGACCCCTTTGTGTATTTCCCGAGGCTCTCTCTCTCTCCAGCTGAGTAACTAACCCTCTGGACAGCCAAATAATCAATGTTGAAACTTCATCAATAGACTCCCCCAGCAGAGAGTTGTGCAGCTATCGATTACTTGTGTCTTGTTTTAATTATTGGTGAGTGCAGATAAAAGAGGGGGATCGCTATACTTTGTCTGTGTGTGTGTGTGTGTTTGTGTGTGTGTGTGTGTGTGTGTGTTTGACACACTGCCCCCGACAGCAACCCTGCATGTTCTGTTGTGCACCAGAGGTCAGTGTGACCCGAAGATAAATTACTTCCTGTGATGGGGGCGGTGGCCTCTTGACCTGTTGAACGTGTCGGCTGATGTTTGCTCCCTTGAGGGCGTTTGTCACTGACTGACTGACCTCGCTGCATATTCATTCATAAACACTCATTCATGCATTTATACAGCGAGCGGCCTCTCTGCATGTTCAAGCTACGCTATGACCACTTAAGGGAGACATCCAAAAAAAGGGAAGCTTTTTTTTTTTTTTGAGCTGTTTATGTTTTTTTGGCAGCAATAGACCTGATTTGCAATTTGGATGGAGTCCCATGAAGGGAGGGTTGGGGGTGGGGTGGGGTTGCAACAGCGTATTCAAATGAACAAAATTGCTAACGAGGAGGTTTGTTGAGGGGAGCTGTTATTTTGCTAAATATGCAAAAACATACGAGCCAATTTGACAAGAATGAGTTCAGCAAATTAGGGATTTGCCAGGCGCTGATGAGGAGGGCGAGATCACAGACAGAATAGCTGGGCACTTCCTGCATTTTTGAAAAGAAGGATCTATCATTCATTGACATATTCGAACATTCATGTCTTCTGTAAACATTCAAATATAGTTATAGTATCTTTTTTGTGGTCACGAGGTCAATGAGAGACCATTCATTTTGACATGCTGGGAGTTCGTTTGATATTTCTATCTCCTCTCCCCTGCGTCAGCCACACTGTACTGTGGATTTACCCGTCACTATAATTGGTGTAGAAATGAAGCGGTGGAGAGTGGCAGATCTGTGAGGGAGGTGAGATGGAGAGAGGGGGGAAACACCTCTCTCTGTGAAAGCAGTGCAGGGTTACCTGTTAAGTTGTGTAGGTGTGAATGGGATTTTCTGCATGATGTCGTGGGAATATGTGTAATAATAAAATGAGATTGCTGTCTTGTTGGAGGTGACACCGTAACGTGTGGAAATCCTCAGGACATGTAATGTGTTTGTGTCATGATTGATGTATTGACAGGCTCGCTATTATCAGCTGATAATGGCTTACTGCAGATATACAATATAGTGATATATGTACATTTGATCTTATTTTGTGCTTGTCTTGGATTCTACCTAATTCATTTTTTTTTGCATGTTTTTAAAATATATATTCTTGTTTATTTAGAATTGGGGTACTCAAGAACAAGTCTTAGAGGTTTCCAGAACTATGCACACAAAAAGCATTTCTGTATTAATGGCAGCATCATTGTTTTCCTTAAAGGGACACAGTTGGCAGGAGGGGTACTACTCAGTATAATGTATTCTTTGGCTCTGGAGAGAGCTTTCTAATGTCTGAAAATATCTCTGATTGGGCTTGGAGACTATATTTTTAACGGAAAGACTGTGTTACAAAGTGGTACCGAGCTGTTTGAAAGATATGGACATGCAGGCAAGGAGGCTCTAACAAAGAGACGCTAAGAAGATGCATTATGGCAAGTGTAGGTATCAGAATGAAAGTCACAATATCTTGGCCTCTGCTGCTGCTAAAATTTGTCTCCCTCAAGTCCCCCAGCTTAATGGGAGTGCAAAGTCTAAATCGCTTTAATACACCTTTTAAAGGTACCCTGTGAGGTTTTTGTTTTGTTTACAAACTTTATTCCTTCTTGCATTTTAACATGTGCATCGTCAATTTTTGGAAGAATTTGAAACCTACAGATTTGACATCCATGTCCGCTCGCGAGTAGTCTTCGTCTTTGCTTTTGTCCGCTCGGTGAGATAGCGTAAAACCATTTGCAGGAAACGGGGACCCACTGTTAAAAACATTGCTGCATAGCGATACTAGTGGTCAAAACCTCTACAGAGTACCTTTAATAACCAAATTGGAGTGATCTTGAGTGATTTATTTTTATTTGTGTTGTGTGTTTATGTTCATATCAACACTGAATGTGATTTTTTTTAGTCAAATATCATTATTAGTATTGGTCTTAAAAAAGTATGATGTCGGCCAGGCCTCCAGCTCAGACCATGCCACTGTGTGCATATACTGTATATAGAAGTCACTGTGGCCATATATATAGATATACTGTATATATATGTTGTGTTTGTGCTTAAGGCATATTTATAGCATGAGCTTCCTTTTTAAGTGGCTGGTTTGTCACACATGAGCATTCAATCTCAGTTGTTTCTGCAGCCTTCTTTGAAGTAGTCGTTTCCCCTCAGCTCGCTCCCTCTCTCTGTATTTGCAGGGGGTTTACGTGTACGATACATCCGCAAATATATGCACATTTGTTTGCGGGTTATATAGTCATACCAAAGAAGCAAAATATAAAGCTGAGAAAGAAATGTGAAAGATGGAGAGAAAGAGAGGGAGGCTGGTTCTCACTTCTCTCTGCAGAGGTGTAATTGGTCTTTTGAGAGTTTACACACACCTTGCAATATAATTGTCTCTCTGTGGTTGGTTGAGCTGATCTCACCTATGACACCACACACACACACACACACACACACACACACACACACACACACAATTGCATAAACCTTATCCATTCCTGCACACCTGCTCAAGACATTGGAGTGTAGCAGAATATCCATGCCCTAAAGCATCATGGGGGATGGACTGTCTCTGTGTGAGTCAAGGTTTAAACATCAAAGGCCAGCTCTAAAGAAAAATGTATGTGCGTCTGTCCGTGTGTGTTTTCGTCATCCTATAGGTCATATCAGCCAGTGTGCTCTTACAACACTGCTCTTAATCAGCAGGTATCTCTTCTGCTTCTTGCTCAAAACAGGATATGAAGCAAGTCCACTTCCTGTCTGCCGTTATCAGCTCTGATAGCGAGCACACCTCACATCGTATTGGTTCCCTTTTTGATTTCCCGTGAAGTTATTGTTGTTGTTGAGTCATCCCTTTCTGTAGAAAAGCCTTTAATTTTTATTTCATAAGGTGGCGTGAAGTTCAACAGGCTGTTGGATTCAGTCGACTTAACCTTCCTCCCCACAAAAAGTTCCCCCGTAAAAAGAATCCAGGACTACAAAGGTTTTCCCAACTCCTCCGTTCCTTCTTCCTTTGAAGACAATGCTCCGCTTTGATGTAGCTTGAACTTTGCTGCAACGTGATGCCAGCTTTAATATCCATGGTGAGAACCAGCAAATGAAGGCTTTCATTCTGAAACGCCGAATGAGAAGTTTGCATCCAAAATTAGACATTTTTTATTACTTGAAAGACATTACAGGTCCTCTTTCAGAACGACTGATAATACATGACACTTCTGAAGAGTTAGGGAGTAATTTTAGCTCTTGTTTAATGAGCAACAACATTTTTAAATTGCTTGAGGTAATTTTTTTTTTTTGCAAATGGGATACACAGAACTTTGGTATAAAGCTACTTTCCTCTGACTTTCTGTGAAGCATGAATCTCAACTTCATCTTATTTAGCTTCGGTTAACACCCAAATCAATATCCTGTTTGTAGGTTTGGAGAAACCACATCCCCCCCTTGACATACACAGTGTTAAGAAATGATATACAACCTTTTATGTCAACACAAATTCTTTATTTTTAGGAAGTATCTTTTTTTAAACAATTTTAGTATTGTTTTAAATGAAATTGAAACTGCTTACTCCAAAGTACACTTCATTATTGCCTCATAAAGACTTGTGTTGTTAGATACAACCAAGACAGGTTTTTCTTTTTTTGGATTTCCAATATTATATCATGTCAGCGCGGTCCTCAGTGCTGCGCTGTAGTAAAGTGATGGAGAGGCGAGGAGAAACCGTCATGCTGTAACTGAAGAAGGGTTCAAACAGAGGGCAGCCGTGCTCTGCCTGCTGGGAGGCCTTTCATGATGTTTGACCCCTTTACCTTTTAGTGCATTAATAAAAAAGAAAGCGTGTTGGCCCTCAGTGAGGGAGAAGGAGAGTCGGAGTCAGAAGAGGAGAGAAACTAGTTGTTAAAGATTGAGTGAGATGCAAAGTAACACTTGATTGTTGTTGCGTGATGCTGAGAAAGAGGCAAAGTTAAGGAACAACACACGACACACCATTAAACTTTAATGTAAATGTGAGGTACGGCAGCAGTGGTTGTAGAAACATACACACACATACACAAAGACCAAGACAGCTTTTTCCCACCAGAGCTTTCCGTTGTTGCAGCTCCTGAGGTTAATTAGGTAAGACGTCGTCTGCATATTTGACTAATCCACCAAGAGTCTGCATTCCTGCAGCAGCACCTCTCCTCCATTATCTAATCTCAAGTTGCCCACTAATTCTATTTAAACTCTGCTGGCTGGCTTTGTGCTGTTACTGAAAGCACAGAAAACAATGGAGGAGCGATATGGCACCAAACTGAGTTTGGGAATATAGAGGCGGAACATGGCAGAGCAGAGATGAACAGCTGTGATAAGAAAACAGGTCTCGTTAGGAAGTGATTCACCAAGATCGAATTGGTTGTTATCCAATATGTGGTATTTATTTTTCTGAAAGGCACAGTGTTTTTGTACCTTTTGGGAGTTTAAAACTGCAGTGGACTCAATAAATGTACTTGTCTCTATAGAAATATCAAAGGACTGTTGTGGGAATATCAACAGTATGGAAGAGTAGTAGAAAAGAAAAATACCAACCATGATAAGTTACTATAAACTCACCACTGTATACCACAGGCTCAATTTTTCTCAAGGGCAGCCTCTGAAATGTAGATAAAACTTGCAGTTCATGTGGAAGTGGTTCTGCAAACATTTCATCCAATTGCCATCTAATTTCGTCTAAAAGATGGCCTCCACCTTCATGGAAAATAGCTAAACTAGCATACAACTGCCTATTTACACATTCAGCAGACATGGAGCAACATTAGCATTTGTGTAGAGTTTGGATACATTTATTTCCACCTGATGGATACACTGTAAGTCCAATATTCACTCTGCTTTTTCTCTGTTTTGGTCTCCACCAAAAAAACTCTAGATGCTCTTCACCGGCTAATTGTTAACTTTGTCTGTCCGCAGTTTGATCGTGGGCAGGGAGTGTACAGGGGGTTTATTAAAGCTTTTTTAGGTCAAATACATAGACTGTATAAAAGAAGTGGACGTAGCTTCCAGGTCTAAAAAGTGAAGCCAATGCGGAAGTGCCTTAAACCTGCATTCTTTCTAATGGCCAGCAGGGGGCGACTCCACTGGTTGCAAAAAGAAGTCAGATTGTATGGAAGTCTATGAGAAAATGAGTCTACTTCTCACTTGATTTGTTACCTCAGTAAATATTTTCCAAATGGGTTTATAGTCTCAATTGTTAGTTTCAAGTCTTCTTCAACACTGCATGATGTTCATTTTGTAAATTATGGTCCCATTTAGAGTAAAATAGACGCAGAAATGCGTATCAATGGCGCTGTGTACTTTTAAATAGCCGTAAACTTGTTTTTGGGTGTCCGTGTTTTCGTCTTACAACTTTGACCATAAACTGTATAAATAAGTGGACGTAGCCTACGGGTCTGCAAAGTGAAGCCAATTCAGAAGTTTTTGGATGCAATTTTGGCGCTCCCCTCTGGGTGGCGCCCTAGGCGACCACCTATGTCACCTATTGGAAGGGCCCCCCCCTGCTTCCTATGCTGCTGTAGACAAGGTTGATTAGGTAAATGTGCCGTAAAACCGAAACATGAGCTACGAAAAGGGTAAAAAGCTGTGTAGAGATGTAGAGTTTGGTCATGATTCTCACTGTGAGGGGCACCCTCCACATTACATGTACTCATTTGATTATATTAAATCTTGAAATATTTTCCAGTCTAATCTATATTCCATCTTCTACCTTTGTTGTTTTTTTGATACAAATAAAGTTTTTAACTACGTAAAGTAACCACCCACAAAATGCTTGTTAAGTGTTAAAGCACCCACTAGTGACACCCACGGTTGGTGTCAGTCCAAACACATATGTAATAGTGAGAAAACACAACATCTTGTTCAGCTCCGGCCTTCACAGCGAGGCTTACGCACACGGCGAACAAGGTTTACACATTCCCTCACAAAGTGGCCACATATATTTGTTTATGCAGGTTTTTTATGAAGGTTATGTGACTCGGGGTAATACTGCTGTGTTTGTGCATTAATACGGCGCGTTCGTGGGTGTGTGGGAGAGGTGGATTGTCTCAGAGCACTGCTCACATGAAAGACTCTTTGTACAGCAAGTTTTTAATGAATTGATGTACTGATTGGTTGTTTGAAGGTAACAGCACTGGTGCATATGTGTGTGGGTGTGTGTATGTGTGTGTTCAAGGTCGGGTTTGTTCGGTGAACAGCTGTCAGATATAGAAAACAGCTTACGGGAGTGTGAAACAGTAGCTGTGTTTCCATCCAAGTAGTTTTATGTGATTAATGAGGTATTGAATTAGAAACACTGAGTGGAAATAGAACATGATAAAATTAAAATATTGCAATGGCAGTTTAATGCTTGTTTTAAGGTACAAATATGTATTATTAATAAAAATAGATATGTAATAGAAGGCTATAGAAATGCACATGTTGATTAAACAAGCTCTCTAGGTGTAGGTGATGATTGAAGTGACTGAAACTACAAGGTCTTTCAACGTCACAACTGCTTTACAAAATAAGTTTAAGAAAAGAGAATTGTTGACAAAAATATGCACTGATGTGACCACTACAGTGAAAACTACAGTTACTGAAGCTGCTACACTGCAAAAACTTCAGCAATATCCTCTTAAAAATTAATTTTGGTCTCAGATTCAGCCTTCAAGACTTCTTTTGTAATTATGTAATCTGTAATGTTCTGCCTGTTGTTGTATGGCATTAGCAACATATAGACATACTGCATATATAAAATAATATGTATTTAAAAGAATAATTTGACATTTTGGGAAATGTGCTATTTCACCTTCTTGCCCATGAGTAAGATGATCGATAACCACTCTCATGTCAGAGCTAGAGCCAGCAGCCAGTTAGCTTAGCTTAGCATACAAACTGGTAAACTTTGGAAAGAGCTAGGCTAGTTGTTTCCCTCTGTTTCCAGTCTTTATGCTAAGCTAAGCTGATCGCCTCACAGATAACTCTTACCAAGAAAACAAATAAGCGTTTTTCCTAATTTTCCCCAAATGATGAGCTTATTCCTTTAAAACAAGTGACAAATTCTGCCAGTAATGAGACACTTGTATCAGGGATGTGCTATAAATGAGTGCTTATATCTTCAAACAAGGAAACAGATAAAATATTCTTATCTTATCTTTTTTCAGCTGACAGAAGGACTTATTATAAGGAGATCTCTTGCATTTTAAGATGCTTTAATGTGTTTATGTCAACACACCAGCTTTGAATTGGCTGATGTTTGTTTTTTGTTTGGATCTCACTTATGTAGCACTCTTTGATGTGTATTTCTTGATTTGTCTTAGTAAGCACCCATGGCAAGTGTATTTCTTTATACTTACCATTATGGGACAACAGAAGACAACAGAAATTTATTGAGTAACACTTCATTTTTATGGTGGATGTTTGTGGATCTGGGGAACTCCATCCAATTTATTTACTTGAGAGTTGAGTTGAAACTGGCATTAATTTCACCCCTGGTTGTCTCTGTCTCTGCCTCCATCACATTTTGGCTTCCTGCTCCTCCTGTTGTCTCCCTCTCCCCTCAGCGTCTGTCAGTCTGCTCATTTTAACAACCCATCCTACTGGTTCTATAGGTCAGCGCTGAAAGGGGTCAGCTGAGCAGCACGATCGATATCAACACACACACACGCACACACTCACACACACACACTCTCAGCGTGTAGAGATCAGCTGACCCAATAGAAACAAGCTTGTGCTGTGTCTCTCTGTCTGTGGTCTCCTGCCCTCTGACCTCTGTGTGTTACATACGGTACATGTTTGTACATGTGGTGCATGTGTGTGTATATCTATGTACTCTGTTCTGTTTTCTTTCTCTTGTTTTGCCGGTATTAAAAAGACGTGTGCACTTGTACATTTGTTCTTGTTGCTTTTGGTTTCATGATACTTTGTTTTTGTGTAGAAATGCAACCTTTGGGGCATTTTTTGGACCTCACTTGATTTAAGGTCATCTTGTTGTTTTACAGTCATCATTTAGTTCAGCATTGAATTCAGCACAGTAAAATGTTCTGCATCCTTTGCTAGAACAGACTTGTTTTATTGATTGATGTACACTCTGTTCTGTGTGTGTGTGCAGCCAGCCCTTAATACCACTTTTAATTCAGGTTTAGTTGTGTGTTCATGTGCACGCGCCCGCTGCGCAGCACCACTGACCTTGATCATTGTGTTGATGTCTGTCAAATTCGGGGAATGTTCTGCAGCCTCCACAACGCCTAACTGTTTGACGCCAACTTCGGCTCCAGTCTCTCGAAGGGGAAAATTCACCTCAAGACACAGAATCTGTCAATGAAAGGGAAAATAGAAGCCACAGTGCAATACAGTTATTACAATAAATTGAATAAAAATGGCCTAATTATTTTAAAATGGATTCTGTTAGAGGAAACATTTCCTTCATTCCCTCCAACAAATACAGGTCATGGAATAAAAGGATATACAATACAAATCATGAATAATTGAAGAAATTGAAAGGAAGTATTGATATTTAAAGGTGCAGTATGTCGGGTTTAGTGGCATCTAGTGGTGAGGTTGCAGATTGCAACCAAATGAATACCGCTCCCCTCACCCCTCCCTTTCCAAGTGAGTAGGAGAACCTACAGTGGCCTTCAGGTGCATTCGCGCTAGGCTTGTGCCGATTGGTGATCGGATCGTATATCGACGATTGAAGGGATGATCGATATTAAGGCGATTTTAACTAACTTACTATCAGAACTAAGATGTTACAAAAAGAATATCTAGAATCTGCGCCCTACTGTGCATTTAGAGATGTTTCTGGTGGAGCGGCATGTCCACCCGCTGAGCCCCGTCAGTCAGCACGAGTGACGAGTGAAGTTTAAATCCTTCATTACAAACCACTTTGCCATCTCTTTTCTATGGCTCTGACACCCCACATCTTGATTCTCCATATACCTGCTCACCAAAACTTTGCTCTGCGCTCCATAAGAGTAGTTAACGTTCTGGATATGATTTGGATTGTGATATTAAAGATAAGGTAATAATGTTAAAGGGAACATGATAATGTGATATTGTCGCACCAAGCACAGATACACAGACTTTTAAAAGGGAGCTGTTGTTTGAATAGAGGAGACATTGTTATTAAATAGATTGTTTTAATGTTTAAATATTTTAAATAAAATGTTCACACTCTTATATAAATCACCTCATAACCTGGCGATCGGATCGCTTATCACCGATCTTGAGTAACCACGATTGGACGATATAAAAATAGAAACGATTGCCCCCAAATTCAAGCTGCGACTTCAACGTAAAAACACGACTTCTCAGTTTCAGGTGATAATACACTAATGAAAACATAATTATGAATATTATATTCCATTTCTGCCAATAGATCCCCCTAATCCTACACACAGGTCCTTTAAGTCTCCATTTCCCAGAATACCTTTACTCCACAATTATTAAAAATGAGAGCCAAGATGAGGTTTGGGACTAGATACATATTTTTGGCAATTATACATCAGTTTAGAGACCTAAAATAGAAATAAAAGAAAAATATAATGAAGTTATGCTGTCAAAAAATTCAATATCCTCCAGCCCTATTTCACTGTGAGACAGAGATTTGCATTTTGAGACTCTCCATGTCAGAAGCTACTGTATTGGGTCGTCTTTAATAAAAAAAACGTTAATATAGTCGCTTCTAGAAGTTACTCGATTCAGCTTTTCAGCTCAGAGCTGGAATTCAACTAATTAGTACTTCTCTCTGACGCGCTTGGAGGAGTTCATGTGAAAAAGAGAGGTCATATAATTATAGCCCCGGGAAAACCCTGGGCTCTATTTGTGTAATAGTGTGTGTATGTCTGTTTCTATGTGTGTATATTGTGTGTATATACGTGCATAGCTGGCTGTATGAGAGTCTGTTCTGTGTGGTTTTATTTGCATGCTCAGCCTTTTGCGAGTACAAGAGTCGACCTCACTCACTTTCTTTGCTTGCCAGTGTGATGAAATAGGACTTAAACTCTTCTGGCTGTAGCCCCAAATAAGAAATTATACTTCTCGCCTCGGGACCCAGATACATTAAAGTAAAATTCTTTTGTGTGAAGAAACAACTGAAGAAACAAACTTCTTTCAAGAGAAAATGAAAAAACAAACAAACAAGAAGCTAATTAAGGAGAAAGCAATTCTGGCCTCCTTAATCATTTTACAAGTTGTAGCTCCTACTACTACAGGAAACACCACAATTAATAAATCAATTAACTCACAGGAGGTATTCATCTGTTTCTCAGTAGATGAATATAGTAATTTAATGCTGAACAAATATCTATAAACAGTTAAAAGAGATTAATATCTACAAAAACTGCTCAGAAAAAAACGTTTTCTCAAAGAGACACACACAACCCCCCTCTACCTATCCCACACTTGGTTCATTCCCAAGAGGAGTGGGACTCCTAATTGGCTGGGCGTGGTTTGTCATTTCCTGGTTCTAAAACACAACAGGTGCAGCAGATAGAGGAGGTAACAGACTCAAACAAATAGATGAAATAAAGATGTTTCTGTGTCGTGTTTTCTGACAAGGAAGCAGTCCAAAATGTGATCAAAAGCAACACTTAAGCTCACCTACTATCAACCAGCACGCTAACAAACAGGCACTTCAACACCGAGAGATGATAGAAGTGGCTGTGGTGGGCAAGAAGAGTGTGCGTATCTCACTTTGAGGATTAATTCTGGCGTCTCTCTGTTTTCTCTCCAGCATGTGGAAAGGCCTGAATGTCAACTGCACAGACAGCTCAGGATACACACCTCTACATCACGCTTCACTTAATGGACACAGGTAAGACTGCACATGAGTGTTTACGTCTATTCTCTATACAATTTGAAGAGGTGTGCGTTTTACACTTACATCTATGTGCACGTGCCTGGTGTATCATTTTACTATGGTGTAAAACAGAGAAAAGCAGCAAATCTTTAAGCTGGAACCATCAAATTGTTGTTATTTTTGTTTTGCAGCACTAATATGTTGGAGTGCTGAAATGCCTTGTATGTAAAATACATTGTGTAGTCAGGGGGAAGAAGTCAGAAAGGTAAAGATTTGTCCTTTGTTTCCCTGTTTCTGCTGTCAGGTGAAAACAAAATGTATTTAATGAAGAATGTAACTGTTTTAAATGGTTAACTTCCCCCATTTATTCCTCTCAGGTCCTGTAGTACTGTGCTTTGTGCTTTGAATGTGAATGTTGTAATATGCTTTTTGTTAACTACTACATTTTGACCAGATCACTCTTGTAAAAGTCTCAGAGACTTCCTGGACAAACCTGCTGTAACTTATTTTTTTGGACACTTGGGGGCAGCAGAAACAAGTTATAAACACAACGCTGACATATTATCACCTTTTAAGTTGATATGGTGAACTTGTTAGCAAACAGCAGCTTATTTACGCATCCAGCGGTTACAGAGCAACATTAGCATTCATTTAGAGTCATGTTTCTGTCCACCTGATGAATGTAAGCCCAATATTCACTCTCTTTTAACTGTTATTTCTCCTGAGGGAAATATCTGGCTTTTTAGCTGCTTCACTGTGCTCTTACATTAGCCTAATGTAAGTTAGACAGTCTCACAAAAGCAACAAATCAAAAGTTGGTAACAATCGGTGACACCTGCTGACCAGTGGCACCAAATGACAAAAAACCACAGAATTTGTGGTTTTCTAACAATGTTGTGGAGTGAGTAATAAAAGAGTTTTTAGAGGTCGCAGTAACCTGTTGGAAATAAACAGCGGTGAGGACATTGTTTCTCAAGAAAACTATCCTGAGCCTGACTGTCGAGTTAGCAGAAGTACTGAGACCTGCTGCATTAAGAAGCTACAGCATCTCAGCTCTGCTACAGGTCTGAAATGCATTTTATGCAACAGGTAGTTTTTGTATTGTTGCACTCTTCACTGAATTTTCCCGGTAAAATGTCCTTTTACTGAACATTTTCTGCTGGAGTGAAGGCAGCTGAGCGGTTTGGATTTGGCGCGGTTGCTCAGTCAGTTTTTTTGTCTGAAAAAAAAAAGTCTCAATTTACCCAGAATTCATGGCAAATTAGTTCTACTCGACACAGTCAAGTAGTAGACGGCTTTGTGGGGGGGGGGGG
>NTHP01000207.1:579020-603532 GCA_003416845.1 Oplegnathus fasciatus | reverse complement strand
GAATTTAGACATCTATCTAAAGTCTGCATTAGTTTGAACGAAGCCACAGTCAAAGTTAGTCACAAAGTCTGTCTTTGTGAGACCGGCTCCTGGTGATAAATCTCTGTAGGTTCATCACTACTATACGAGCAGCTGCATTTATACTGTCACACACAAGATAAGTTGATAAGTTGTTATTATAAAAGTATTGATTATAGGCGCGTTCGAGGCTGAATGAATAAATAAAAAGGTTTCCAAAATGACAACTTTTCAGGCATAAATAAATTGTCTTGTATAGACTGCTAGCAGTGCATTTCAGAGTTAATCGTATGAGTTTTCAATAGGTTTTCATTTCACCTTTTGAAAAATGACACTTCTGTACTCTTGGGCAACAAATGAGTTGTCAATACAAAATTGCAAACACAGTATTTCTGCAGAAGTTTAAGCGTGTGCATGCTCTGTGTGTGCGTGTGTCTGCACGGAGCTACAGTGCAGCTTCCTTTCTTCACCTGGGCCCGCTGAGAAATCCGTTACACGGTGTGGATTAGCTGCAAGCCTGACCGCTATCCCAGTTTGGCGGAACTGAAGGATTAGTACTGTGTTTTGGGGGCAATTATGTGGATTTCCTTCTTCAGATCAACTGGAGAGGAGAGGGGGAGGAGGGAGAGAAAACTGCAGCCTCAGAGTGAAAATTAGGCCGCCGACGAAAAGCTGCAGAGGAGTGATTTAACATTTAGGTGGGAAAGTAAAAAGAGAACTGGCAATTGAGATATAGACAGAAGAAACTTGGCAACAGGCAGCGCTGCATTCAGAGATTTCTTATTCAGGCTGGTTTGAATTGTTTTTTGAGATCATTTCAATCATGTGCAGTTTTTAACCACATAAAAAAGCCTTTTGGTAATGCACGCAGGCTCAATCCAATCAGCAAGAAGTTGAATATTCTCATATTTGACCCTGCAATCCTCCCAGTGTGATTTGGCTGTATGACTGCCACTTAAACCTGAGTGAATTATAGAAAAATATAATAAATGATTAATTAACAAAGCAGTTCATTAAGCACCTCGGCGCTGCTTTCACCCCTGCTCCTGGGAGAGGTTTTGCCCTTCTCCCTCCTCCCGTTTCTCCCCCTGACATTTCGAATGCAAATGAAGCACTTCACCTTTCCTCTTCACAGAGAGGTGACAACTTCAGCTGGAGACTTCCTAATATGAAACAGCACATTACTAGTGAGCAGCAGCTATAAATGGATTTCCAGCACTAACCCGGGCACTGTGATTTGTCTCTTTATCTGTTCGTGTAATGGAAACTTTATTAGAGGGAAACATGGAAGCAATTTCCAGTTTCCAGGTGAACTCCCTGCTATCACTGCCTCCTGGACTGGGTGGTATACTCATCATTCACTTATAGTTACACCATGAAGCCGGGTTTAGACCAGGTGCTTCAAGTAGGTGCCAACTTGTTGCTGACCAGATCATGTGGCTGCAAGCTCCTGTGGAGGCTGCAGATCTTATCAGTGAAGGAGGAAACACAGAAGTAGATAGTACACCAGGTTATTTTGTCTAGCGTGAGCCATAAAACTAATAATTCCAGCCCCGTATGTACATGCTAATGTACATAAACCTGGTTTTTGAATATCAAATACAGCCAAGTCACCCAAGATTTGAAGGCAAGGATCGAGGAGACAAAACAGGGCAAGTTTTTGTCTTTTGCAATGTTGGTGCAGTTGAAGTGCGAAACTGGTTCCAAGTTTATTTTTATTTAATAGAACAGCCTCTGTATCCTTTTTCTCCTCGAGGGTGTTGTAGTTAAAATAAGGATTTGATTGAAATAAGAAGGGTTTAAGTAAAGATGTGTTGGTGATAAATTATGTAAAATTTCATCACCAAAACAAACTAACTCTGAAAATGCAGAAAAAGCTTTTTTTTGGTGATGAAGTCTTAATTTGGATGCAGAACGCGTCTCAGGCAAAGATATGATGACTTTAAATAACACATGGTACAGAAAGAGACCCTGTGATCGTTATTCAAGCTCATTTTGGCTGCAGCAAATGTGATGCTGAATAACACACCCAGAATCACTGTCACGCCTGCAGCAAGGTAAAAAATTTAAACTGTCTGTTGGCAGGAAAGACAAGATTTGTCATTGTAAATGCAAACACTGTTTGAAAATAACTAGAGGGAGGAAGCACAACCAATTTCTTCTCCCTCTCTCCATCCCTCCATCTTTCCATCTGTTGATATATTGATCTGTATATGTATGTATGTATCCGTCTCTCTCAGGGAAGTGGTACTAAAGCTGCTCCAGTTTGAGGCGTCCACAAACGTGGCCGACAGCAAGGGTTGCTTCCCGCTGCACCTGGCCGCCTGGCGGGGAGACGTGGACATCGTCCGCATCCTCATCCACCACGGACCCTCGCACTGCCGGGTCAACCAACAGGTAAACGCCATAATCCAGTCATCGTCTTCTTAAAAACCTTCGTCTTCAACACCACCTGTGGGAAACATCAAGATTTTATTAGAACTGCATTTTGTCTCTCTTCAGGCCCTGTTTGAAATGGTCTTAATTGGTAAAATTCAAGACATGCAAAGAGCAGGGAGGCCTAATGGTTAAGGAGGCTGGCCTTGGTCTGAGGTGCCAAAAGATGCTTAAAGAATGAAAATTTGGAGCTAAATAACAATAACTTTATTGAATTTGACTCCCAGTTATAAACTGGTTAGAAAATGGTCTTTTGTCTTCTTATAGTCCAGTTGGCTACAGCGGGTGTTACTGTCGGTGCAGGAGGTGTAAACAGGACTTTCAATTATTTCTATGAATTAGTCTTTGAAGCATATAAACACATTTGGAAGGTTCTATAACTTTATTCATTCGTAGGACATTATTATTAAGCCAAATTGCTGCTCTGTTTGATTGTGGCTGCTTGTTAATTGATAGTGCTTCATGCTGCTGCCAGTGTTGGTGTTCGGGTCGACCGCATTCTGTATCAGCTCTAATTATCTTTTGGTCTATCTGGGTTGGATCTGGCTCTGCTCAGGTCCCCTTCAGATTGGGTCTCTCTTTAAAAAGTATGATGTCAGGTTCAGGTAGTTTATCAGGGGTCTGTTTCCAACATCTTGGCCCCATGAAGACCTCCAGTCTGTGGTGTTTTGCCTCTGGCCCTGACCTCTGACATCTCTGGGAGAGATGGACCCAGAAGAGCGTCACTAAAACTTCATGTCTGGACTTCTGTTGCTCAGAGAAGCCATTTTGCTTGTCGTGCCTTCTTAAAAAAGAAACATAAATCTAACCTTTGTTCATGTTGCTTGGGACCCCTGAGCCCCCACTTATATGTTAAGTGGTCAGTTGTGGCTGAGAAGACTCTCCCTGTGTGCTACAACTGTTCCAGAACAAGAAAGGTCTTATCAGCTAAATTAAAGTTGAGTTCCTCCGTTGTATTACTCGGGGCATTTAAACTGGCGCTGCCACAGGTCGTCTCGTTATGGCTCCTGTCCAACAGAGCCGATCCTTCACAGTTCCCAGTGATCTCTCTCTGACAGCCGGGTGAGCCTTTCAGCTCTGGGAGCGTTCAGCCTGCCGCTGCTGTCATTCCTCATCAGCAAAAATGACCTTCTTCTCCTCCCTCACTCTTTTTCTGTCCGTCTCCACTCACAGCATATTGGTGATGCCATGGCTTGTTGATGCGGTGCATTTTCGGATGAGTACAAGGCACACAGGAAGTGGTGTTTAATCAGTGTTGGCTAAAATGTAATGGCTAAGATGTCTGTTTTAATATTCCTACTCCTGATGGCGGTGTAGTAATGGACCCCCCCGGTTATTGGAGCGTTATTTACTCTGCCTAATAAGCACATTTTCCTCTGTCACCATTAGCCAAATCGTTTCCCTCTGAGAGTTATTAGAGCCTAATTGTTTGCCGTGATAAATGGTGTCCCTTGCCCCTGAAATGAAGAGGTTTGTCAGCAAGTGAACACGGGTAATTTTCTTTTTTTTTTTTCTTACCCCATCAATGATTTGTAGAGCTGAGTGGGCTGCTGTGCAGGCAGCGTGGACACACCCAAGGTGGAAGATGCGGATTGAGAAGATAGATGCTGACTGCAGTGCAGAGTCAACATGTGTTAATGTGTGTGTGCGCTCTTGTGTTTTGTTCATGAAGCATATCCTGTAAGAAGATCTCCCGTCACACGCTTTTAGACTTTGTGATACACTAAAACATTGCAGTTGTTTTGGTGATGAAGTGCAGCCAGTATCTATGTTTTCTCGTTCTATTTCGTTTAATGATTTTCTACAATAACTTGAAGCAAACTGTCACCCAATGCCGCTGATGTGTAGGAGGACAGACTTGCTCGCTGTAAGGCATCATTTTCCAGTCAAAGAAAGGTAACAGTGCAGACAGACAAATGCTGTTGTGCCAGTATTTGGTGTGTGTGTGTGCACATAAAAACTCAGCAAAGAGGATGTGTGTTACTTGCTGCCGACATATGCAAAGACAAAAACTCTGACTACATCAGAGTTTTGGTCTACTGAGTAACAATGTTGAAACTGATGCAAAATGGTGGTTTTACAAAGACACTGCTGCTGTTCTCCAGTGTTTTAGGGACAATTTTGTACTAAGCATGCAGTGGTGACATTTAACGTGTTTGGAAGTGTATCAGTGGACGGTTTACACGTGTATAGTTGTTTGTGTTTAAGTGTTGGATTCATAGTAACATCTTGACAATAGTATTTGTGCCAGGTTTGGTATCTTGCTCTTGATACCAAGTCCATAACTTGTTAATTTGTCTTTCTTTGTTATTTCTCTTGCTTGTTTCTCAATTTTTTTTTCTTTATTTCCTTCTCTCTTTTTTCTGAAATAGTTGTTGTTTATCCTTAAACCAGAGACAGGGAGTCTATTCAGTTTCTGTCTGAATTCATCTGTGGACAGATAACTGAGGGCCAATGGAAATTACATATATGAATATTTTCTTCATTATTGTGAACACCGTATGCATTCATTGATTAAACCTGTCGTAGCTGTAAATACACTTGAGAGCAAAAAAAATGTATAGTATACATGCAGTATATATTATGTACAGTATACATTGAATAATCTAAACAGTGTTTACGTTTGGGGATAGAAAATAATATTATTTATTATGACACTTGATCCCCTCTGGTTAGACTTAAAAGTTAGCTCGTATTCATGTGCATCTGTGAAATTAAAGGGGAACCTCATAACTTGTATCTCTCTTTGTATCACGCATCTCACTTTTGAGCCTTGTTTATCAACAAGCTGCGAAATGACTGGTTTTATCTACCCTGTTATCAACAGTTGTCATCTCTCCTTCTGTGTAACAAACTCAGGTGAGAATGCGAAGCTACAGAGCTCACATTTGGCGAGCCTCTGCTGTCTGTCGCACAAACACAGCAACACGGCTGCGCTTTGGCATTCTTAAAGATGCAGAGTTTGTTATTTGCCTTAAGTGCTGAATTTTGCAAAAAGCATTGGTTTAGCACCGATTTTAAATTACAGTACTTGTGCATTTTATAACACTGCATGGCGCATATTTGTACAGTAGTTTTGCAGGTATGCATTACAAGTGCGAGGGTTCAGTTCTCAGGCTGCAGGCATAAATCTGAATGTTAAGATTTATTGAGTGTTTGTGTGTTTACGATGCCTAAGCTCCATATTTTCCCTCTGTCTGTCTTGTCTGCAGCAGAGAGCAGCGCCTGCATACATTAGTCAGGGTGATATACTGAGTCCCACACACGCTCACACCCATCATCCAGACTTACAGCAGCAAGCCATTGGCTGCACATTACCCCATTCTCAACGATATTACTCTGCCCACGCACACTATTACTCGTGTCAGAGGTTGAGTGTGTGTGTGCGGCTATATCTGTGTGTGCAGCTCAGTTTTATCGGGGAACTCCAGGGAGGGCACACTCTCTTTGTCTTAATATCTGCTACACGAGAGAGAGAAAGACAACATTCGCGCTCACCTTTTGTACACGAGGTGACAAATAGCGACACGAGGGTGTGGAAACGGGCGCAGGAGGGAGCTGTAATGAGTGCGAAAGGTCTTGAGAGCATAAAGAAAAAAAATGGGAGAAATTGACGGATAGAGGAGGTAGCAGAAACGTGTAGGTGGGCCAGTTCCACGCTGCAGCCAATAGAGGATTATTCGAGGTTAGTGGAAGTTATTAGTTGGCGGTAAACCAGTTCCAGCCCACTGTTTACTGCCTAATTGGTCCCAGTAGTTCCCATTCACAGCTGTTTTTGTTTATTTATTGTGTGTGTGTGTGTGTGTGTGTCGTGGAGGCCGTCTGACTGGAGAAGATGATTATACATACTGTGTGTGCATGTTGATGTGTGTGTTTGTATGTGTGAGAGACAGCGAGTCAGTGATAGATGGTGAAAGATGGCTTGTTTACTCAAGGCTTGCACTCTGCTTGCAGGGCCAAATGCATGTTTTGAGGAGTGAGGTGTTGTTTGTTGTGATCTCTCTTTCTCCCTCTCCGACTGACTCATGAACCGAGGCTTCACTTTAGGTCTGTACCTCAGAATAACGGTAAGGAATTTCTGAAAATACATTATTCGATTTCTTTAAAAAATAACTGTGTGAAATCAATTTAAAGTTCATATCAGAACAAGAATGGCCTTTTAGCTTCAGTAGTCCAGTTTTTGCATATTTTAGCCTCTAGAGGGGCAGATACAGCTGGACTTGACTGTCTGATCAAAAGGAAGAAGCTTGACCCTTGACCTGTTGCAGACAGCCGGTGATGGATCATCACATCCCTTTAAAGGATCCTAGAGTCCCACAGCGTCTGTTACCTGTCTTGAACTGAAAATAATGAGAGAGATGGGAGTGGCTGAGTCTTCCTCCAGCTTAATCATTCCACGTCCCAGAAACAGTAAACTGAGGGTCTGTCTGGACTTCAGAAAAGGAAGCTGCCCAGGGGCAACAGGGGCAGCCTTGTTAAAAGGCATTATTAGTACCCTGGACCAAAGCAAGAGGTTCTTACCAAAAAGAGTGATGACATCTCCGAACACCTTTTGTCCACTTAGATTTCACAATGCTTCATTCGGCCTTCGTGGGACCACACACAAGGAGCATTTTGAGAAGCCCCTCTTGGTGGTGCAGTCAGGGATTCTCCAACATTTGAGAACCGGCCACTTAAAACAAGCTCTGCTATGTAAAATCAAATGCAGATGACAACAAGTGAGCAAAAGTACTGTAGATACTATGAAAAGAATAATGTGAATGTGGTTGTCTCCTACTTTAAAGAAGGAATTTTGCTTCATATTTCTGCAGCTGCATAACGTTGCAACAAAACAAAGGACGTAAAGTATTTAAGGTGATGGATTACGCAACCCTAGCAAGCAATTGATTTTAAATGCATTTTCACACATAAATGAGAGCAGCTTTTATTTGGACTAATGTTAGGTGAATAATACTGTAGAGAATGGGCTGTGCTATTCTGATTCTACTGTATAGCATTTAAGTAAGATATGGTTTAGTATTATTACAGGATAGATGCAAGAAACAAGTATTTTTCTGACTTTTTGTGCCTTTATTATAGAATCGACAATAAATGAGGGGAAAGAGTGGTGGAGAACGACATCTAACAAAGGTCCCCTGTCAGGGTGTTGCAGCTCACGATCAGCACCTTTAAAACCTTAGGCTACCAGAGAGCCTCAAAATGCAATTTTAAGAGATTTCAGTGTAAAAAAAACCAACCATCTGTGTTGTACCATGATGTCAGAAACAGGTTTGCTCAGAGGCTTTTTGGCCCCTAGGATTTGAACCTGCAGCGCTTACATGCAACCAGGCAGAGAATGTTGACTGACTAATGATGGCAGATTTTACCTCAAGGCTCTTTCCCAGAGCTAAGCTGAATTATAAAGGTTATTTCGCTTGTGCCTGACTGTGTCAGTGTGAGGGACAGTTGTGTCCTCCAGACTGTTGGTCCCACTGACGGTGTGTGTGTGTGTGTGTGTGTGTGTGNTGTGTGTGAGAGAACCAGCACACAACCTCTGGGCTTCTTCTGTACGGGGCCCCTCTGGACTAGTCAATTTAAGGGTTATTTTGTGTTTATATGTGTGTGTGGGTGACTGACTAGGTCAAGTATGTCCCCTGTGCTGCAGATACATCCCAAGAATGTTTTCTTTTCCACCGACAGAACGACGGAGGCTTGTACTATTCCTTTTCTCTCCCCTCTTGTCCTCATCTGTTCTCTAAATCCCCTTCGTTCTCCCAAAGGAGGAGAAAGGATCAGCGGCATTAAAATCAAGAGAGATAATAAGAGAGATTAGAAGGATGGTGCATGTTGCGATGTGCTGTGCGCATGTGTGGACACACGCATGCATGAAATGTTTCCTGCAGGCCCCTGTCCAGGTGCAGCAAGGCCCTTCTGGGAGGCTAGAGGCTGTGTGAACTAAGACAAAGGTAAAAGGTCACGAGGTTGCTCGCCTGCTGTTTGTTTCCACGAATGTTTGTGCCTGTGCGTATTCATCTCCCAGTCTTGGTAATTCCATGCCCCATCACGCGCACATGTTGCTACCACACATGAAAATGAAACCATATGTTCTCTGACGGTCAACATGCGAAAAATGGCCTCTGTGAGAAGCGAGAAGCCGCCTTGGGAAAGTCCTTGCTCAAACATCGCCCACCGCCACGCTGCCAAAACACACACAGTCACACTGAGCCATAGGATGTTTTTTTTTATGAGTAATCTGTTTAAAGAAATGTTGTGTCATATGTTTTCTACAGCCTGATGCTCCGTCGGCAGTGGGCTTCCTAATTAAAGTTTGGTAGAAGAAAACTGATTCATCTCTCCATGAATCAAAACAAACTACAGCCTTGAGTGATTACTGCAAGCTGAGAGCAGATTGTGTGTGAGCGTGTTAATTGAGGTGTTATATGGAGTCACGGAAAAACATTTGCAGTCTTCCTTTGTGGTAATTTGACAGAAGACTAAAATAAGTAAAATTATCTATTCCGCTTTTAAGTTGTTAACCCTACAGAGAGGTCAGAGTTTAAATTTAAACTACAGAGCGGCGAACCTGGAGCTGTTGGGGATTTTGTGTCTTGCTCAAGGGTAGTGCAGCAGTGGGAATAATTCAGACCGTGTCTCTTTAACCATCAGGCAGAACCAAGCATTCCTCTCTTAGCACGGAAATTCTTCAGTCTGAAGTGGGAATAAAAGAAGTCTTTTTATTTATACATTTCTGATTTTCAGATTTGGTTTTATGACAACACTGCTCAAGGATAGAAAAGCATTTTCTAAATAGCGTTTTTCAAATATGATGAATAAAGATCAAATCAGCTGTGATGCATTGAGGGGAGTTAGTCTGAGACTGCTTCTACAAAAGGGTGAATTTGTGAAACAGGAATATTTCGAATATTGTGTTTTGTGTTTGAAATTGAATTTCATCAGTGAATACATCTTTGGCTCGAGCACAGAAATGGAGATGCAGAATGCAGAAACAGCCCCTTTTATGTAACTGATTAGAACTATGCCTGAAGGATAGCATTTTAATTTTATATTCTAATAAATAAAACAACACTAAAAGATATGAACAAATAGGAACATCTGTCATGCTATTAGTAGAGCTGAAATGAGTAATTCATTCATTGATTAGTGGGCCAGAATTTTGATACTTTATTAATTCTTTAAGTAATTTATCAAGCACATTTCTTTTCATTGTTTCATTGTAAACTGAATATCTTTGGGGGTTTTGGACTGTTTCTTGAACAGTCTGTCTCTAGGGAACATTTTTGACTATTTTCTGACATTTTATAGACAATTAATCCATTAATCAATAAAAATAATTGTTAGTTTCCCTAGATGATAGTGTGTGCTGGAAACTTGCTGCCCCTTACTTGCATGCAAGCAAGTACTGTGAAAATATCTTATAGCAAGTTATAAAAATACAAATTAAAGCTCAAGCACCAACAGAGCATACTGGCAGTCGTCAATGAATTATGTCCACACAACTAAATATAGATCCAAGTATTTGATAGATAATTTGATAATTTTCTGTATTTAGGAAGCAACATTTTACTGTCTACCGCTGACCTGTGCACCCCTGGAAAAATCACCTGGGTGTATTTTGGACCATTTGTTGGGAGTGTGACAAATGGATCAGCTGGCTGTGAAATGTGGATAGCTGCTTTCTTCTCTCTCCCCCCTCAGTGTTTTCCCTTCCTGCTCCTGTCATCTCCTTCTATCTTCTCAGCTCTGTTTTACTTCATTCACTCTCCACCTTCACTCTCTTAATAACTGCTCTTTTTTTTCTTCTCCATCTCTTCCTCATGGCTTTCTAACCCCCTCTGCCTCTTTACCAACGCAGCAGGAAGCTAATTATTGTCTCTCCTGCACCGTCTCTTCCACCTCTCTTTCTATATAATATATTCATGTATGATGTGCTGAAAGATTTTATCCACACGTCATTTTGAAAAATATAGTTTTCCCATCATTTTAGGCTGAAACTCAAACTTTTAAAAGTTGTATGAGGACAAAAAAATACTGCTTTGATGAACATATTTCTGTTATTTTTTGTGATTATGTTGGTAAGTTTTCATTTATGAGTACAGTACATTACTGCAATTAAAGTCAAGCTGAATGAAGGAATATAAACTATGAAGATACTGTAGCTATTGTGAATATTTTTCCTTTTTATCAAAAGAAAAAAACCCTTTTTTTGAAAATATCTGTGAAACAGTGTCTAAGATCCAAGCCTCTGGTTGACTTGACATTTTGTCAGCTGGCGTTGCTAGGAGACGCACTGTCAACGTCTGTGGTGTGGCACTGAGAGGAGCACGTCCTCTACAGCCTACGAGCACTGACACAAGACATTTCCTCCTCGTTTCAACAAGCCCACATAGTGCTGGTTATTTAGTGTTAGCTGTTTTACAACATTCAACATTTGGGAAGACCCATTGTGTGATTTAAGTTTGTATTCCTAGCTTGTAAGCTAACAAGCTAGGCTAACTATCTTCCGACTAACTGACTTCAATGGAAGTCCTCCTCACTCACTGCTGTGTTTATCCCGCAGCATAGAAAGGAGGGGGGGTTGCTATTATTAGCTGTCTCTGCTTCACGGGTTCAGTTGTGTTGGAAAATGACCAAACTCACAGTTATGGGTAGCATAGGTGCCGATTTATGTTTTTGCTCGTAGGTGCCCAAATTAAGTGAATACCACCAAGGTGGTGATTGTCACAAAATCACTTTTATTGCGCTGGCTTTAGCAGCTTTAGCTTTTAGTAATTACCGTGATGTAGGCTACTGACGTCTGTTGGACAGAGCTGCCACAATTTTAATTGGACACTGCGATTCGTAGTTAAAACGTTCACCAATAATAGTAATAATAGAATAAATTGATGCATTTTATATATTTATTCATTTATTTTTTGATTGGCCTTACACGTGGGTGCTCAACCTTTTCGGTGGGAGCACCGGAGCACCCACGTGATCGGCGCGTATGATGGGTAGTCCTGAAACTTCAGTAGTACCCGCTGCTGTGAGTTCTCTTTGAAGAATTTAGTTTTCCCACCTTTTTAGGCTAATACACTGCTAATAGGCCAATAATAACTGTTCTTTTTCATAGTACATCTCAGATTTTAAAAAGTTGTATCAGGAAAAATAATTAATAATAAAAGGAATTAATTTAGTAATTTTACCCGATACTTTGAATCATGTACGAAGTCACTGAGAAATGAGATTAAACAACAGCTAACAACATTGGCCACCATTGGAAGTGAAGTGATATTATGAACTATTTTAAATGCCCCCCCCCACACAAATATTGCACCAATCAAATTACCAGAACAGACTTCGTCAGCCTACACAATTTTGACTGAATAAATATACAGCAAACACCAAGAATATGCATATATAGGCTACCGACTTCTTAGCAAAGATACATTTTAATTTCAGTTTGACTTTAAGAAAACAGAAATAAAACGGTGAATAACAGCAACAACAAATAGCAGATAAAATCATAAAATGTTAAGATTTGTTTTTTTTTTATTTACTGAACATTCTGTATGCATGTGTAAATACCGAGATGGATTCATATTAATAATAGAAGAAAAGCGCGAGGAGGAGGGAAAACAGTTTCACCTTGTGTGTCTCATGTTTTTCATCCTCTACTTATTTACCCGGCTCTCCCCAGGCAGCGGGCTGAGCTGCTGGGATTATGAGATGCTGTAAAGTAGACGAAGCTCATCCTGCATATCGGTCCATCAGAATTAATGCGGTGTATGTTCAAACAAATACCCCTGCGCTTCATTCACTCTGGTTTCATTTCAGCCCGGGCCTGTCTGATAAGGCTCGCTTATTTGCATGGATGTAGCTGTTTGTTTGGTCCCATGGAGATGAATTTAGATAAGACTGATAGTGTTTACCATGGGAAATATGTGTGTGTGTGTGTGTGTGTGCAGGTAAATGCACTGTAATACTACAGGTGTGCAAGTAGATTTTGTGTCCTTCAGTTAGGAAGGAAGATAATCATGAATGGATGGCAAAGATATATCATAAAAATGAAATTCCTCTATAACTATAATAAAACTACTGTAGCTGTCTTGGCAAAAAGAGCAAAGACAAGCTGATACTTTTCATTACACGTACTTTTTATATTTGTGACCATTAACTGTGCTGCTGAGCGAAAAGCACTGACATCCATTTGTATGGGCATGCCAATAATGTGCTGCCATGCCTGTTGATGTGTCATTAGTAGATGGCTGTTGCTCAGAGCCCAATCAGCGACAATACACCGAGTGCTAGATGATATCGGAAAGCTGTCAGAGCGAGCGTAATGGAAATATATAGCCCGCCCTGAGAACACGGAGGGTGGATTTTCTCTGCTTCTCCTTCGTCCTGTCACTCTGTGTCTCTGTTCATCTCTTTGTCTCTCTCTCATTTCTGTCTGGGAATTGCGTTTTCCCCATCTAAAGCTTTGTCAGTCCAATCCGCTGCACCTCACGCAGCGGATTGGACTGACAAAGCTTTATTGTCCGTTTAAGGCTGCAGATACGGAACGGGTCAGCAGCAGCACCAACAATAGTTGCAATCTCCGTCCCGGTGGTTTTCATATCCGTGTTGAGATTTATCTCAGAATTTGTGAGTGGTTTGCTTCATTACCTCTGCGTGCTTGTTTTTGTGTTAAATCTGAAAATGCAGTCATTATCATCCTGTTGAAGGCGAAATCCGTGATTCAAATGTTAATAACCAAATGTTGACAAAGCAATCTCACCATGACGTCCACTCAGTAGCTGTTCTGGAGCTTTTGATTGTACCACAATGATCTTCATGAGCAGATGGAGTTGCCTAGTTATCATGGAATGGTAGATGTTCGTTCTTAGCACTTTAGGGTTCATTGATGACCTTTGAAACAATAGTTGACAAAAACAATCTTCCCACTATCTCCACTCTGTAGCTGTTCTGGAGTTTTCAATTGCACCCCACACTTTTCCTCATTATAAACAACCAACATTTAAAACGGGAATAAAAACTTGAACTTGAGTGAAAACCAACCTGGGGGCCTGGACAAATCTCAGGGGTTGCCAGATGATCAACAGGATAGAAAAGCAGAAAAATCATGTTTATTTTGTTAGTTTTTCGTTTTCTCTAATCTTTTCGTTCTCTCTTGTGAATTACTGGATAATTTTACGTCCCCGGGCCCCCATAAATTATTCAAGTACATTAATCTGACTGTGGTTTCACACCAAACATGCAGGAGCGCACAGTTTGAGAGAGGTGGTGCTGAGAAGTGCAACATCAAGCAGCAAAGTAGGATGCTAGGATCCGAATATAAACAACAAAAATATAAATGTTCTAACCTGGTATGCCTATACTCTGATATTTTCTGCCATGTTTGAAGTTTTTCTATGCACGGCTTGGTGGAATCGGAGAGTAGAATTACGTAACTCCAGGAATTTACTTCAGGACGCACAAAGTAAACTTTTCCTGAGTAAAATTGCACCCTCATAACGTCTATCTCCTCTCAGTACCAGAATCCCAGTGTACAGTTGTTTTGGAGCTCAGCATATTTGGGTTCAAAGTTCAGTTTAGTTGAGCTTCGGCAACAAAGCTTGGCAGAAAATCAGGGCAGTGTGCGCCGCTATGACTAACGCAGACGTCTGGGAGAACTCTGGGAAATAATGGCCTTCTTCTGTGCAATGTTGAATGTTTCGGATGCTGCTGAAGGTTAATTTAGATCAGTCGAGTTTGTAAAAACAGAAGTTAAAATGGGCTTTTATTTTTTACTAATAACCAAACACACAAAATGTTAATTCTTCGTCTATAGTTGAAACTCTTCAATCTCCATGGCCATGCAAAATACTCACTTGTGATTGGCTGGTGGGTCAAAGGTTAAGCCATTGTCCTTAATCGGTGTGCTACTTATATTATTTGCTGGTAACCGTAGCAACCATAATTCACCATGCTTCATATTATTTTACTAGTTTTTAGCCTCTCTCTTTTCTTTCTTCAGTGAGTATAAAGGCTTCAAGTGTGATAATACACTCTGAGGTGTCCTCAGAAATATTGGACTTTGTGTAGTGCTGTTCCACCTTGTTTTCATATATCAGAATACTTTACATATCACTGTGTACAAATATACCTTTAATTGTAACATGGTCAAAATAAATTACCTATTGGGTTCTTTTCTCCAGGTGCTGTTGTAGTTAACCTTTAATAGATGAATGGCCTATTCTCCAGACACTGCATTACTATTCTACACTAAATACTGTCAGTAGCAAATGATGACTGATTGTGCTGCATTTGTGGTGGTTTGGGACTTGCTGGGAGTATATTGCACTGTGATGAAGACAGTATATACAGTAGATTAGATAAGATGAAACTTAAATGATCCCTCGGGGAAAGTGAGTCACTCCAGTGGAAAATAGTAATATAGTATAATATCCACACAGGAACAGAGCAAATAGAGTTTATTAAACATAATGCAACCAACAATTACACCAGTAAACTGTGATGAATGTGAATTACATTGCACAAGAGTATGTGATTATTGTGCTTACAGTACAGTGGACCTGCAATCAGACCTGCTCTGGAAGGTTCCACTCCGCCATCAATGGAGGGGTGTGCGGTCCACGGGGGATAGCCGATGGATCTGATTGGCCGAGGAGGAGGGAAAGCTCTCAAGCACATTTGTGGTGTTTTTGCTGCTGGATCACGTGTTTGTGTGTCTTCATATAGGGGCTCTCTCTCCGTCTGTTATTCGCACATACAGTATCTCTTCATCTCTCTCACTCACTGCTCAGAGGGGTAAATGAAAGTAGGGAGAGGGGGAGGGAGGGAGGTGACTCTGGGGAGAAAGAGAGTAAGAAAAGGCATGAGATGAGATCTGAGCAGCGGAGTGTGGTCATGGTGTTTTGGAATTTTATCAAGGAAGTTTGAGTGGTGCATTTGAGGCAGGAAATGTGAGGGAATTTGATAAAGGAATGAAAGGAGAAAGGGGGGAAATATCAAGGACATGTTTGGATTTTGAAGCATGAAAGAATATTTTCAACTGTTGATTACATGAAAAGGCAAGACATTGTGTTCATGGTAACTCATGGCCTTTTTTTTTGGGTTTGTTTTGCCCTTAACAGTCAGTAGCGAGTAACAAATCTCTCCCATTGACTTTTTTTTTTTCAGTCGACGTGAAAGCTGTGGTTGCGGTTGTTATAGTAACTAAATGTTTTTTACAAAGACCTAAGAAATATGTTTTTTGTACGGCTGTGTCATCCACGCTTGTGGCCATTTTCTGTTATTATTTCATTGATGGTAGCACATTAGCTACATAGCTATGAAGTAAGAAGATCGCCATTCCTAACCCTGCCTTATGTTGCTCTGATTAGTTGATTCAGTTAGTGGAAATAGCTACCACAGCAAAGCTATACACAGTAACTGGCTGAACAAATCAGAGGTGTGGTGTGGCGCCCCTGTTAGCTTGAACGTGCCCCTGCCACATACAGTATTCAAAAAGTGCATTCAAAGTTTGCTCCAAACACTTGGTTCACACTGTAAACTACTACTACTTTTACTACCACTAATCTTGCTCTCAATTCCTTTTTGTATTACAACTCCAAACTCTCCACACTGCACGTCTTTATCGGGGGGTGTTGGCCAGATTGGAGTGAATGTGACATTGTACTGGAGGGGCATGGAGTACAACGCAATGACACAGATTTTTATCACAAATTCTTTTTGGTCTAGAGCACAAAATGACTTGACTTCGCTGAAAAAAAGCAAATAACCACTACAGTGTTGCAATGAACGCTATATACTGGGACCAGAATCCATGATAGCATAATAAAGTTACTGTACATAATGTATAATTTACTCTATAACTATAATTTAGGCAAGTAAAAGTAGAAGACATTTATGTCTTTGATTTGTCGACATCAACATTAAATTTTGTGGGACAGATTCCTGCTCTCTCTTTTTCTAAATTATTCCTTTAGTTTCTCTGCCTCCTCCCCTTGCTTTTGTTCATCCTCTCCCTCCCTTTTCTTTCTCTCTCAATGTTACATCACGTAGTGTTAAATTTCAGCCACTTACTCAAAATGTAGGTTTTGCTCTTGGACAAACACCAGCAACAACACGGCTACACATGCATGCCCTTTTTTAACTTTCCTTTCTCCCCTTTGATAATATCCACAGAAGGCTAACTGCATATGTGCGTGCCTCCGTCACGTGTATGTATATCTACCATATACGGTTGCCAGATTATCCATTTTCAAGTATATAGGAACATACACAGATTTAATCCCCACTCGTGCTCTCTCTCGCTCTGCCTCTCTCTTTTCTCCCCTGGTATGGCTATCCATCATGTCTCTCTCTCCTTCATGGGTGCCCCTCTGCCCAGTTTTCCAGTCATTACCGGGCTGTTTTCTTCCAGAGCTGCAGGACCCGAGGGACCACCAACAATGTTCTTGTCCTGACAGAGGCCCCTGGAGAACCAGAAAGTGGCCATAGTTCCTCTGAACATGAGAGCCTCCCAAGTTCAAAATAACCTTTAAAACCCACACACACTTCTCTCTGAGACATTTCAGGCCAAAGTGTTAGCCAGAAAACTATGTAGCATGAATTAACTTATGTCATTATAGGAGTCTGAGTGACTTTGATAAATGTGATTGTTAAACTTAGGCTGAATCGCTGCACTGTTGAGGTAACTCTTGACTTAAAGTCCCCCTGTTGAGCATTTAAAAGCGGTATCTAAACATTTTAATAAATGGTTTAAAAGACACTATAATAAAGTTGCACTATGCATGCAATTATAAGTGTTTATCAATGTATTTGCACTCTTTAATTTACACTGACCCACACATACTGTCTCTGTAAGCCAGATCACAAATCTGATTCCAATCCGTCTCAGTTTGTGGGCTACATGCAAATCAGGATAAATCCCACTCTAGACAGTAACTTGTGAGAAATTAATTTAAGGCAATCAATTAAAAAACTTCAATATTTTGAGAGGAGAGAATCGGTGAGTGCAGAGAAAAGCATTGGACCAAAAAAGGCACAGAGGGTTTGAGGAAAACACTTTGGTTTTGGCCATCGCTTCTATTTCACAGACGGGAAGCTATAGATTTCCCCCGACAGCTCTCACAAACCTGACACGCTTTTGGAATTTGTACATGCAGAGTGATATACTGACCGAGACATGTGCTTCGTATGTGTAGCAGAAATGTCTGCACAGAATGTAGCTTTCCGTCTTGAATTTCACCTTGTGTCAATGTTCGGATAAATAAAACTAACTGCTTTTTCCTCCTCCTTCTCCTCTTCCCTTATATCTCAATCCTTTCCACCCACATTTGCCCTACTTCTAACTCACCACATTCTTATTTTCTATGCTATTAATCGCCACCAACTCATCTTTCCTCTTCTTTTTATCGTCTTTTCCTTAAACCTTCTTCCATCACCTTTTTCTAATTCTCTCCTTGCTGCCATCACCTACCTTTCTTCTTTATTTTTGACCTTCTCCGCTGCCTCACTGCATCCCTCCATCCTTCTTCTGTCATGTTTTTCCCTCTCTTGCTCTCCTCACTTCATCGCCTTCCTGCCCACTCTTCATCTTTCCCATAATTCCTACATCCACTCCCACCCCTTCTCTCATCCCTCTTCTTCCTTCCTTCCCGCTGTCAATCCTTCTTTCCTTTCATTCTTCCTCAGAACCATGAGAGGGAAACAGCGCTTCACTGTGCAGCCCAGTACGGACACTCCGAGGTGGTTTCAGTGCTGCTTCAGGAGCTGACCGACCCCACCATGAGAAACAGCCAGCAGGAGACACCGCTGGACCTGGCAGCGCTGTATGGACGGCTGCAGGTCAGTGAGAATGACATATATCAGCTTTATGAAAAAGAATCATTAGCTTACACTTCAAAGGCCAGGAATCAAGTGCTGTTTGAGTTGTAATTTCTCAGCTTTTAAAATGATCCTTTGCCCTTTTAATGGTGTTAATATTACTAAATATGAAGGTCTATAGATACATTCTTGTCTCAGAAAGTACATTTTGTGCTGATGGCTCTTATGGGACCAGATGCATGCTGCTTTGGTCCACAATAAAGTTATAAAAGCAGTTTTGAAAAGTTAGAAGTGCACATTTGTCTCTATTCAAGCCTGAATTTAAGGCACAGAAGCATTTATTCAGCATGTATTCGGTTTGGTAGAAGGCTACTCATTACTGTTGAGAACATGACACTGTTTCATATTTTATATCTGATGCAAAAGGTTGGAAAGGGTTTTTCAAAAGCAGGTGTGAAAAGTATTATCTGAGTTTTGTGGGTGTTTGTCAGTTGAAAAACGTGCCTTGAAAAGATAACATGTACCAATATGCACCAATACTGGTGACCTCGACTTCAACTTTCAACTTAAATTTGCTTGGCAGCCAGGAGAAACAAACTTAAGACACATAAAACATATGATACAAATGTTTAAAACACATAAGCTCACATAAAACACAGAGTCTATAGATCGTTTTTTAGGAAAATCCTACTCGTCATGCCTTTAAGTGCATCACTAGCCCATGACCACTAACCCTTCACTTTTTATCTGGAAGACCCTTCCTCAGCTGCCACATGAGGATTTAACAGTTTGATGGCAAGAGAGACAAAGGAATATCTCACCCTGACCTTTTGGTATGTCCAGAGGGGAGAGGCTCAAATCTCCATATAGAGGACAGAGAGGACGCTCCTGAATAATCCAAGCCTTTGAAAATGAATGAGAATGGCACACAAACGTCTGCTACCGTTCGCTACAAGGACAGCGTACCCTCATAACATTTAATTTGCAATTAAAATTTAATTGCAACTCCAAGAAAATTAATTAAAAAAAGTCATAGCTGTCAGTTAAGGTGGCACAAGGGGAAAAAAAATAGTTAGCAGCTTGTCACTTGGCTCCATCAAAACAAACTGGCAGTGTTAACGGGGTGGGACGCTGGTGAGGGATCATGTTTTTGTTGGTGCAACAGCTACTTCTACTGAATCTTTGGGAGGCATATGTGCACCTCTACATGCGTTATGTATCCTGGTGAAGCTCCTCGCTGGCAGGTGAAATACAGGAGCTGGTGACTCAATCTGCACCTTCCAGAGGACAACAGTGGGTGTTAACAGTGACAAGGACCACAGTGCATGGGAATCAGCTGTTCTGAATTAGGAGTCGCTGTTGAGTATTTTAAATATGGTGGATATATGATGAAAAGAAAACTTCCTTAAATACTTCAGGCAGGCAGGTATACATTTTTAGAACTGCGAATTTACTCTTTTGTCAAAAATGTGACAAAGTACACACACACAAGCGCACATTCACACTGAGAGGCGTGTGCCACAAATGCCTGCTGATGTTCAAATGCAATCACACATTCTCTCTGCTAAGGTAGTGAGTAATTGCAGTCAAGCCATACAGGTTTGTCTGAGTGGGAATGAATAATTTATAAAGGCAGCGGTATTTCTCTCTCCCTCTCTGCATAATAATGAAGGGAAATCCCTGTGGTGGAAGCTACTGCTGCATGGAGATGTAACTAACACAGGGCAAAAGTTTACTATATACACACGTACAGCGCACTCACAAAGACACACATTAAAGGAGGAAGCTTTCGAGAGAGCTGCGCGTTGTTGAGCAGAGTTATTAAAGGCAGCATCCATGATCAAACAGAAGGGTAGCTCCACTACCACAACTCAAAACAAGCTCCTACTACGCTCCAGTTGATTGGCAGGTCTTTTAATACAAGGACTCGCACTACAAAACAAATAACGAAACAGACCCTACAGTATATTTCTATTCATGCTCGATGGAAAAAAACACTTAGCGCTGATTTTCCATCTTCAACTGACCCTTTGTTGAGCCCTGACCCCCTGTGTTACTGTTGCTCTGCCTGCCAAGCTTTTCCTTCTAGCCTGTGGTGTCAATTTACCATTCGAAATTCATAGTCATTATTTAAACAATGGGTATTCATTTCACACACAAGTAAACAAAAGCGGACTTCTCATTTCTAGCCGAAAATTTCTCATTTCTAGCTGAAGTGACAACTGTAGTTCACAGATTTTATGAGCTGCAGCTAACTAACTAGGTAATTAACACTGACTCTGTGAGCTGGTTGAAAACTCAGTAAAAAAACGGACTTTTTAATGCTTCTTGTTGACTTGTTTTAAAACAAGAACCCTGTAAAATGGTCTGAAATATGCATATGATATCTACATACATGCTGTAATGCTAAAGGGCTGAGGCTAAGGCCAACAAGTCAGCATCCACACCAGCAGATGTAGAAGTCCATGTGAATAAGGAGCAGCATTGGTCTTGTATTGTCAGCTCGTTAGCCCTAGTATTATGGTACAATAATATGAATTAAAATGTAATTTAAATGTTAATGAAACAGATTTTTATGAGAGTTATGCTTTATTAAGTGTCCTGTCTCTTACGTAATGGATGTTCCAGTCCTGAATGGGGATTTTTGTAACGTAACCGGTCCCAAAATATAATGTATTAGCTAATGATGTGTCCTTGGTTTTGGAAGTAAAGCTTGGTTAGTACTGTGAGTTAGTTAGCCGCACATGCTAACGTTCGCAGCTTATGTTAAAGCGGACGAACGCACTGTTGAATTAATTCCTTCTACATTTCCTCTTGTATTTTGTATTTTGGGTTTTGTAAAAGCTAAAAACAGGCACCAACCTCCAAACTCTTGACTCTTGACATCAGTATGTCTTTTCACTTTTCACCTGAGCTCCGTTTTAACACTTATTCTAACACCATTCAGTATGCTGAGTGAAAATTTAAGTGCATTATGGACTGGCGAGGCTTGTGTCATGGTGACATTGGTGCAGTATTTCTGTGTCTGCTTTAATTCATTTCTCTGAGTCATAACATTGCTTCTCTTTGAATCTCAAGGGCAACGAAACATTTACTGTGTCTCTGAAAAGCTTCGAACTTTGTGTTAACTGTGATTTTTTTTTTTTTTTTTTCTTGAAAAGGCTACAAAAAGGTGACTAATGGCCCAGTTTCTTTGACCTTTGCTGCTTTGTCCCTGACATGTGGGGTGTGTTTTTGTGCGCAGGTGGTGCGCATGTTGGTGAGCGCTCACCCCAACCTCATGACCAGTCACACTCGCCGACACACTCCGCTTCACCTGGCTGCACGCAACGGACACCACAGCACCGTCCAGACCCTGCTTGAGGCCGGCATGGACGTCAACTGTCTGGTAAGAAAAAAAAAAATTAACAGCTTTTAGCTGTTTGTGTCTTCTATCAGCATCCGAGGATTTAACAGATTTCTGGCACAGATTATAGTAGCCTTACGGACAAAAATGATAATGAAATAACAAGAATATTGCGTTTTCATTTGCTTTTTTTGGCTTAGGGCAAACTATCTTCCTTTTGACAAAATTGGATTTGAAAAACTCCCAGTAATGTCTGTTTGCAACAGGAGTGACATGGTTACTTACGCTAATCCACAGTTAGCACTTTCTTCTTAAAATGGAGAGCTGGAAGGTGTACTTAAGCAGGAAGTAGTTCTCAGGTAAAGTGCTCATATCAAGATTTGTGGATTATGGAGTAATCTTGTCATTAATTTTAGAAAAACGCTTTGCTTATGAGTTATACAAATGTAAGACTTTGGAAATGCCATTGAGTATGTTGTTCTGTGAAAATGTCGTGCACAACACTACTATATTTTTTGATCTTGTATTTTGGGGTGAAATGTCTCTTTAAAAGATACATATGTACACGTTTACAGATACAAAAACCAAATACACATTTTTGGCCGGTAGGTAGGTGTGAGTTCTTAAACAGAATCGAGTAAATAAAGTGGGACTTTACTTTGACATCTTATTTGTATTATCTGATGCTGCTGCAAGTGGAGAAGGTGACTAGAAAGATATCTCTTTGTCCTTTTGTCTGAGTAAATCTTTCAAAATCTCTGTTACTCTGACTCTCCTTCCTCCTTTCATCTCTGCTGTATGTGAATATTTCAGAAGCCGCTGTCTTGTGTTTCTAATGAAAGAGTATAGCTTTGTTTTTTTGTGTATATAATACACCACAGGCATAAATGCTTGGCAGAGTCTCCTTTTGAAAGCGTGTGCATCTGCCTCCATTCTTGTGTGTGTGTGTGTGCCAGAGAGCATGTATATGCGGTGCATGCCTCCCATGGTGTGGTGGTGGAGAGGGATGAATAATTGATTGGGAGGGAAGATTGAGAGAGCTGGAGCAGGAGGAAGAAGAGGAGGAGGAGGAGGAGGAAGAGGACAGGGTGTTCCTGAGAGGTCCTGAGAGTTCACTGTGTCTTTTTTGTCCTCCTCTTCACACACAGTACATGTTAAGTCAAGGATATAAAAATACAGTCAGTTACAGTCTATGGTGTGCCATTACTGCACACTTTCTGTCATGCTGTTTGGACTGCGCTCGTCTTTGTTTCATTTACATTTTGTCTTATTGTGTATTCTGAGTTGTCCGGACGATTCAAACGCAGCTTTGTCCCGACCCTTTCTGGACCATTTGTTTTTGTGAAGCCTTGTCAAAATGCAGCCACGCTTTGCTGCTCTCCTCAACACTGTTTTCTTTCTCTTGAGACGATTTCCTCTGACAAACTAAACTATTGACTTTGCTCACTTGTCTTCAATGTTAAATGTAGAAAAACAGCCCTTTACTATACTAATCGATCTTTTAAGATGATTATGATTATGTGATCAGAACGACTGTACTATTCACGTTACAAGACGTTTATTTTGTCCCAGACTGTTGTTACAGGGATGCACAAGCAACATCTTAGATAAGGCGTGCTGATGCTGAGATTATTCTAGACCCGCAACTGGTGTGAATGATGGTGATATTTAATGAAAACACTCATGTCGGTAAGGGGGTCTTGTTTCACACTGAGATTCTTTACTCCAGTCAGTGCTGTTAAGCGATCATGAAGGATTGAAGGAAAACCAGCTTCAAGGGTATCAGGGCTCAGTCAGACCCAAAGCCTCAGGACGCCGCTGAGTCTGAATCAAGAAACAAGACAGTTCAGATGCTGAGGAGCCACAGCTGCAGGGGGCAATCAATATCAGAATTTGCTCAACAAACATGAGAATAAACATAAAGAAAGCTCCCTTCTTACCCTAAAAGTTTTGAACGATCTGAATCTATACTGCACAGACTGGTGATGAATCTGAGGCTATAAGTTCACTTCCACTGTTGCCAAAATCTGATCTGACTCGATGTCCATTTGCTACAAAGACATATGGCGTAACAGATGCTGTGTTCTTCCTTTCCCCCGCCCTGTAAGTACAGATTTTGTACAGTATATGAAGCATGTAAAATGACTTTCTGCTGTATAGTTAAAGGCTGAGGAGGGTTTGTGACCGCAAGACAACAAATCTGTTTAGGAGAATACGTAGTCACATTGTGCCCCTGCCGTCCAGAATATGTTCAAATCTGTCACCAACATATTGCCACTGCAGTTTGGAGGCTTTGGTGTGGTATGGACGTGTGTGTTTGTGTGCGTTTCATCTCTCTGGGAAGACAGAAACAACTTGACCTGTTGGATATGGGTTCTGGTGCTCTCACAGCGAGGAGGCGCATGACTCAGCGGCATTGCACCCATCTTCTCTGCCTTCTGTCCTTGTTGCAGGCTGTGTGTGTGTGTGTGTGTGTGTGTGNCGTGTTGTCTGAGCTGGCTTCATGAACATGGGTCCAAAACCACTTGGCTTCGGTGAACAGGGATTGCTGTTAAAAATGGACTTTCATTTAATGTCACTGACATTTAAACGTTTAATGCACAGCAGTAACTAGATTATGATCGTGGTTTTGGAGTACACCAGTTATGTGTTGCACATGTACACCTCATATCCTGGTTTCAGACACCTAGATAAACCCTTATCCTAGTTTTGAGGAACTCATATAGTGTGTATAAAAAGTAAAGCCAGGCAGGTTTAATGGTTTGGTTAATTTGTGATTATAAGATGATTTAGCAGTTCCCTTGTTAGTAAAATGTCCTTCATTACTGATAAGTTGTTCTGGTTGGATGGTCATAAAACACTAGAATTGTGTTTTAGGAGGAGAATTATTTTTTTGGCA
>NTHP01000207.1:545132-572313 GCA_003416845.1 Oplegnathus fasciatus | reverse complement strand
TGTGTGTGTGTGTGTGTGTCAGGGATCGACACCAATCTGAGAGACAGCCAGGGGAGAACAGCTCTGGAGATCCTGAGAGAACATCCTGCACCGAAATCCCAGCAGATCACTGCTCTTATCCAAGGTACGGCACACACACACACACTGTAGATTTAGATGAATTTCACTTGAGAAATTTGGGTCATCGCAGGCGCAAAAAATAGGAAACTCATGTACAGTAAATGTAGTACAACATAACGAGGATTAAAGACACAGTATTCACAGTTTTACAGATTTACAGGTTATTTCATGTACAGTCGAGATTTAAATTTCCCAAACTTTGCAGCTACACTAGACCTCTAACACGTGTGTCTTTTGGTGTGTGAATTGATGCATTTGTAGAAATAGAAGTAGTATGTGCTCAAAGAGATGATGATTGATAGTTGGTGTGGATTGGCTGTAAGTGACATTTAAGATTGCACTTGATGAAACATGCAGACATGTTGACATGCAGTACAGTAATGTGTATATATATAGGTCGTAATAAAAATGTGCAAGGGCTATACACCTTTTGAGATGTTTTTGGCATGTGGGCGCAGAGGATGGCGTTGTGACCGTTGTTGTGAGCGGATGTGATCCAATTGAGAAATCTTGTTTTCCAGGAAGTTTATCTCCTATTGGGGAAACAATGGGAGCTCCTGTATGTGTTTAGTTGCTACAGTGGGAGAGTTATAAACTCAAGCCACTGTAAATGTTGTCCTTGATATTCCCACAATGCAGTGTTCTTCCCAATTCTCTCCCATTGTCTTACTGGCTCTTACTCTTTAGTAAGATGCTTATCAACGGTCTTCTGGAATTTGTGACAAAATTCATCGTTGCTGATTGTTTTGTTGACGTATTTTTTTCTTTGGCATTTTATCTACTGTACACTGAATTTGTTAAAACCCACAATGTACAGTATATACTGTTTTTACACTGTTTATTTATAAGCGGTTATAATAGATGTCCAGGAATCTGCACACATTGAACAGGAACAGCAGAACCTCACTGCACTATAAAAGGACACAGATTTTATATATCTCACTTTTATTACTGCACATAGACTATATAGTAATGTTCGAATGTATCAGGGCCATCATCCTCACACTGAATTTCACCGCCTTGCCACTAAATGTAAAACCACAATGATTGGTGTACAACACTATGTACAGTACATCCAAATATGCACAGTCTATTCAAATGTGAACAGAGTAGGTTCCATTACACGGGCTACAATTTGAATGTGGACATGTTATACGAACACAGGCTTATTGCTAGTGATAGACTGGGGCATTAAAGTCACAAAGAAATAAGATTTGAAAGTTTCTCCAGTGAAAACAGGATGTGGGGATTAGAAAGTTGTCTAGCATGTTCATAGGAGTTTCCAAAATCTTCTCTGCTGGAAATACCACAGCACCTTAGGAAGGGGATAAATGTGATTGCAGCTAACAATTATTTCTATTATCAATTAATCCACAGATTATTTTCTCAATTATAGAATATAAATGTAGTAAAAAATTGCCCAAGATGGAGTCATCTTATTCCTTTTTTTATCCAACCTTTAGTCTGAATCCCAAAGGTAATCAGTTTACTATGTATCACACAGAAAAGCAACAAAACTTTACATTTCAGAAGCTTAAATTAGAGAATATTTGGCATTTTTGAAAAATAACTGCAATGATTAATCAATAATCAAAATTTGCTGATTGCTGATTCATTTTCTGTCAATTGACTAAATGTTTCAGCTCTACTTTAGAATATAATATATAATACATTATGCTACTTAAATGTCCCCCTCATAATTAAACTGGATTTAACCAGTAAAGTCACAAATTCAAGAGCACATTTTACAGATACACTAGGTCTATTTCAGCAAAAGAAAAGTATAGGTTTTAGTGTTTTCACTTTCTTTCTTCAGTCTTCTTCCACCTGCCATTAAAAGGCCTGTTTTTCCTCTCATGTTTACTGCAGTGTGTTTTGTGTGTGACCAGTGATTGTTAGTGTGAGTTTGCTCCGCAGTCCCCGGAGACCCAAAGATTCTCCAGATTGCACCTTCTAAAGGCAGTGTTGTCCTGAGGTGATTATGAGGCTCAGTATGAACGCTGTAATCTGTGGCTTGGAGCCCTTCACTATCTGTCCTTGTGTAATCTGTGGGTGCGTGTGAGGCGAGTAGTTACAGATGATTTAAAGAGAGTGAGATAAAGGCAGACACAAATGGAGGCATAGAGGGATGAGGAGAATATGTCAGAGCCTAAATTAACAGCGAGCTGGTCTTAACTAGGGGGCAAAGATAGAAAGGGGAACACAGACTGAATACCAGGAATGTTACAAATTGGCCACAGCTAGAAAATAACAGACATGAAGCTGACATTAAACCAGGGAAAACACAGTGGTGCAACAGGAAGAGCAATTAAGTTGTAATTGGTAATTCCAGTTTCCCATGTCACGTTTAGCGCTCAAAAAAGAATCTGATATATAGAAATTAAAAAAGAGAGGGTGAAAACAATCAGCACGTGCCCTCTGTTTCAACCCTTTAACACCCTTCAAGTTTTCCCCTTTTATTTTCCCCTCAAGTAGTTTTAAAGCTGCACTAATTCATATTTTTATATTAACAATAGATCAAGTGACAATGTGTAATGTGAAAGTGGTTGCTCATAGTGAAGAATCACCTGATTCTGCTGTTCCTCTCAGCTCTATGGAGCGTTTTAGCATCTTTCAGCTCATTTTTTTGGTTTTACAGCCCACAAGGTAACTGTTTTGGTTCAGTCTTACGGCTCTCATCAACCTTGTTTCCAAAGCAGAGTGAATATAAGACTTAAACTCTTCAGGTGGTCAGAAACATGGCTCCAAATGAATGCTAATGTTGCTCCATGTCTGCTGCATGTGTAAATAGACAAGTTTTTGCTAATATGTTTGCCAAAAACATTGTTATTAGGTGATAATATGTCAATGTTGTGTTTACAGCTTGTTCTGTTGCGCCCAAGTGGCCAAACAAATCAATTATTGCTGCTTTAAGTTATGAAAAATCATCTTAGTCCACACTGTCTGTATCACATACGGTATATTTTATATCCAACTCTTCATTGAAGCTACATGCAAACCCAAGACTCCAAATGGAAACATTCTAGATGTCTTGCATACTATTTCCCACTGAGCTTGACATGTTTGGTATCTTTGGAAACTTTGGGATCTCCACTTGAATTTAAAGTAAGGTTTATTGGGCTGCACAGGATGAGCTTGTGCTGACTGAGTTGAGGGGTTTAAGAAGTTAACGCAGCTGTTAAATGTCTTTTTTCACTTGAACTTTATCCAGCATCCTTTTGAGTTCTCAAATCCTTAGCAGTGCAAATAAAACACTGTCTCTTTTTGTGACTCTGAATCTCCGCAAATATGCAGCGAACAAAGCGCTTATGAAACTGAAAGACTATAAGATGTCCAGAATCAAAGATGGAAATGCTTTTATAGACATGAATAGACCACTTGTAGCTTTTTAAATGTCAAAAATCCACGTGATAGTCGACATTGGTCAGGAAAAGCAGCCATCAAAGTCTAATCTCAGTAAACCAGCGCTGGAAACTGAGAGATTTGGACTTCAGCATAAATAGGAGGCTGAATGTGTTTGTGAGAGCGAGGAAGAAAGAGACAGAGGGAGGGAGGGAGAGAGATAGAGTGAGAAAAAGGACACAGCTGTGACTTAGTAAAAAGATCAGCTGCATGCCATTTCCTGTTGGAGAGGAGATGGAAAAGGACACACACCCACAAAGAGCAAAAGACCTGTCATTTACTCAGTTGTAGCAGCTGAGGGGCTCTCTGGTTGCCACAGGCACCTAATTATGAATAGATTTTCATTCGATTTACAGAGCATGACTCATCCTACTGTTCATATTCATCAATGGTTCACTTTTTACTGCCCAGCAGCAACTGGTTATGTACTACAGTGCAGTGGAGTAGTTAAGCTGCAAGTCCTCTGCTGTTTATGAAGTCAAAGCATTTTAATCCTTCCCTTCTGACCCTGATACACATCCCCATACTTAGTATAATTGTATACAAATATGGGTGTGTATCATAAGTAGTGAACTCAATGGCAAGATTCATAGTCGTAGAAACACACACACACACACACTTTCCTGACATTAATAGGGCTCCTCATTAGGACTCTGCAGGGAATCTGCCACATGATTTCACTGTGTAAGCGTGTTTGTGTGTTTTCGGCCGCTAATGCCTCACTTAAGCAAGTTTATTATCCAGTCTTCAACTTATTTTCTGCCCCCGCACCTGAACCTGCTTTCACTCCTCCTCCTCCTCCTCCTCCTCCTCCTTCGTCCTCCTCTTCCTTCCCCCTCTTTTTCTTTTCCCACATAATTCTTCTCTTTTGCCTTTATGAACAGCAGAGTGCTCTATTAGCAGAGGCTGTGAAGTGAATTTGCGGCGCGGGGAAAAGTGCGAATTGAATGCAGCACAAGCTGTTTACCATGCTGATGGCCGTGCTATTATATTGATCCAGTAAAATGCCTCTGAAATGCCTTTCCTCCCTCCATCCTTCACCCGCCCTCCCACCACCATCACATTCTCCTTCAAACTCTTCTTCTGGCCTGTGTCTCTTCCTCCTCTTTCTTCCTGTTTTCCCAACATATTTCTTCATTTCCCCTCTTTCTTGTCTCACCCTCCATCTTATTACCCCTTCTCCCGCCTTGTCTCCATGTCTCTGTAGAATATATGATGGATGAGATGGAGAGAAGGAGCATCATGGAGGAGCCTATTCGCAAGTGTCCCATCCCTGTACCTCGAACCTCTGTTCCCTCGCCTTCTGCCTCCCCCTCCCTCAGACACAAGAGTGAGTATCACATACACAATGTTGTAACAACCACAAAAACACATTTTTATTGTTTTCTGACCAGAAGAAAAGACAAAGTGGTAGAAAAATAAGATTTCCTTTTGAGAAAGCAACTCATACTGGAAAAAAGAAACATTTTGCATGTTCAGAATATGTTTTAAAATATCCCCTAACATCTCAGAAATAGAAAGAAATACTGTAGGTCAACTCTGCAGCCAAGAGGAAGAAGTTATTATCATCCCAAATATATTTCAAGTTGATTTTTGTGAATTTGTGCAGTGAAAATATACCCCTAAACTTGATCTGTAGTATCATTTATTTTTGCAATGTGGGCAAACAATGCAATATAGATCCAGCCGTGGAGAGCAGCTCCTTTGGTGGAGAAAAACAGTTACTACCTCTCTGAGCAGCCATACATTTTCCCTGTCCAGCACTGCCCCCTGCATTGTGAATATGACATTGCAACAAACTGAGCTCCTGCTGATCCACTCTTGTCTCTCATTGACTGTCAGCAGATACCATAATTACCTCAGAGACTCTTGGAGGGGGAGAGGGGGGGCGGTGAGAGAAAGTGATTAGCACAGTTTGCTCCTCAGAATGTGCCTGAAAGCGACTTTGAACGCATCAGCAGTGCAGAAGGGAGACAGAGGAGGTGTTTTGAAACCATGAGTTGTGTCTCTGCTTTTTGGCAAAGGTATATTCTAGTGATATGTCAGGCTAACAGGATAGATTAATATCTTCTAACTTCTTGTGTACCTTACAGTCTGTTTTGGTGCCTTGGAAATCAAAGAAACAAACCTTACACTATGTGGTCATTTCTGAGGGATGGGCCTATACTTTTGGCACTTTTTAAAAAAAATAACTTTTGTGCCAGCAGCGATGGGGACGAGCTTCATACTGATGCTTTAAGGAACTTTGGGTGTATTTCTTACTTTTCCACCCTCTCTCTTCCTCCTCTCCCCAGATGATGCTGTGACAAGTGAGCTGTCCAAACTGCTCCACGAGATCAAAAAGTGCCGGGACAGGGACTACTCCTTCGAGGAGCTCTGCCACACCATCTCCTCCCACTCCATGGACAGCTTTGGCAGCGGGCGGCTCTCTGACGAGGAGCGCCCAGATCGACCCAACGGCACCCTGACCCGAGTCAGCAAGGTACAGCGTTCGGTTATGACAGGGGATTGGTGCACTTGAGGGAGTTTGTTAACCATGGTGTATTATCCCTGGGCCTGGGTCTGCTCCCGTCTTCAAGGGTTTCTTGTAAACTCATACTCCTGAGTTAAGAAGACACAACTTGTCACAATTCAACAAATTGGATCCAGCAACAGTAATATTATGTTGGTGGCTGTTTTTAGTTATTTTAGTGGTTTGTTCTGGAGCAGATATTAAGTATGTTCAAGCCTCTCCAATGTATCTCTGTGTTATGTCATTGTAAGTGGAATATCTGTGGGGTTTGGACCGCTGCAGTCGGACAAAATAAGGAATATGAAGATGTTAACTTGGACTCTGGATTTTTTTCTGGCATTTTTCACTATTTTCTGACAATTTACAAACGAAACAATTAATTGATTAATCCAAAAAAATAATTGATGGATGAATTTTTAATGAAAATAATCATTAGTTTCAGCCATAGTTTAAACTTTGTGTTACTTGTGTGTTCAAGAAATAGGTAAAGGTGATTTTGATAACATTCAGCCCACTCCCCCCTCCCCTTCCATTGCATTCACATCACAACGCCGCTGTTGCTCGAAGCACATGCCGCCTGAAGTGGTCGCCAGTTCATTGTACAAACTGCATATTTCATGGTCGAGTGGTGTGAGAGTCAGACAGACTCAGTCGTGTCAAGTGATGAATCTTTCGTGGTAGAGTAATGAATTCATTTTGAACCAGTAGCGCTTATGTGCATTTATGTCGTTCACGTTGATCTGATGAGACTGTCGGTGTAGCTTCCCAGTTAGCTAACGAAACCTTAGCTTTAGCTTACCGGTCAAGAAGAAAAGTGGCCACCTCAGTGTGGCTGTTTAGCCGAGTATTTTTTTTTTTTTAATTATTTGTCTACATAAAAATGTTATCAATAACACCTTTAAATATTTTGAACACTTGTTGATGACAGATTATAAAAAATACCAGAAACCATTTTGTACCTTTTTTTTTTTAATAAAATAAATGCTCAAGAGAGAGATGGTGCAAACATTCAGATATATTGCACTCTCATATACTTGTACTGTACTTTGTGGATGTGGTATTTCCACTAAACATTTCAAGGCAAGTCATTTTAACATACCTGTACAAAAACGCCTTAATCTTTTGGTATGTTATCAGCATGCATAATGCGCAGCTGCTGTATTTTATACTTACTTTGTAAAACCACACAGACCACCTGTTCCTGCTGTGTGAAGTGCATAAAAGCGGGCTTTTCTCTGGTAAATTAAAAGCATTTCCCTATGCATCAATTTATTTTCCTAGATTTTATTACACTAGAAAGGGTCCAGATGTGTGAGGGAATGTTCTTTGCTGAAATAAATGCTTGTACTTTGTCTATTCTGACAACAGAGGGCAGTGTCAGATAGACTGATGCCGCTGTGCCAGTTTGTCCAATTGAGTATTCACTTGCTGTTGCAGCTTCTGTTTGTTGTTTTCCCGAATTTCTTAGAATTGTAATTATTATTATTTGTGCTCAAACAGCTGCTCATAGCCTGCAGACATGGTTTAGCTTGACCTTGCTTCTTCTTATTTGGTGAATTTTTATGCTGACATATTATTAGTCATATCTACTTCACTTGTTTTCTCTCCCTCCACACACATGTAGTCACACACACACAGAGGAAAACTGATTAGACCTTATTGAATTCCAGTTTGGGGGTGAAATAACTGGCTTTTATCAGTGTTCGCTGACCACAGAATCACAGCTGCAGTTTATTTCTAACAGCCAGCGCAGCGTGACGAAGAGGCTCTGAGCTTTTTCAATTCCACTGTCCAGGAAGTCGGACGCACCGCAGGACACAGAGGTCATCCGTCACACTGACCCCCCACCTGAGCTTTTAGACCACACACTCATACAGAGTATGAAAAGCAATCGTCTGTGTCTGTGCTTCTCACATGTCTGTTTATATTTTTCTCTCTGTTTCTCTCCTTCTCTCTCACCTACAGCGACACACACCTCAGTGAAGGAATATTGTGACACTGATCAATAGCTCATCATCTTTTTCCATTTCTGTAATAAGCTCAATATGAAAGCGAGCCGAGGCATGTTTACATACAGTGCAGCAGGCGTCGCCAAGGCTTACACACATGTGCATGTACGTTGAACAGACACACACCTCCTCTCACTTAGGCTGTAATTATCTCAATCCATCTTGTGTCCCTCTCTCTCTCTCTATAAGTACCAATTTGTATTCCATTACTGACATTCGCAGTGTGTGTGTGTGTTTATGTGCCCCCAGGCTACTGTCTGTACATGTGGCCGGAGCCATTAGTATGTGATTCAATGTGTCTGTTACACATGAATAAAACATGCATAAGCCTCCGACAACACACACACACACACACACACACACACGGGAAGGACACAACGCAGGCTTCCCACATTACCTTGGTACCCATTGTGTGTAAACTGAGCAATAATGAAAATGCATGCTTGTGTGAGTGTCCTGTATTCAAATAAGGACGTCCGATATGTGTGTTCATTGGTGTTAAACCAATATGTGTCTCAAGACAATTTCACTGTTTTACTGACACCAGCAATATTTTCTGCTGATATTCAGACAGCTTCTTTGAATTTACCCGTTTCCCATAGAAACACAAAAGCTGCCACTAAAGACTATTTTAGTTATTTAATCTTACAAAATTGTTTGATTGAATAATGATTTAGTTAGGAAAATAGATTAATAAACATGTCAGGAAATAGAGTAATAAAATTGTAATCACAATGTCCCTGAGCCCAAAATAACATCTTCAAATTGCTTATTTTAACCAACAGTCCAAACCCCAAATATGCCTCATTAACAATTATATAAAACAGAGAAAAGCAGCAAATTCTCATATTTGGGAAGCTGAAACCAGCACATGTTTGGCTTTTTTGCTTCCTGATTAATTTTGTGTTGATTGACGAGAAACATTCACTATTTTCCCTGAACCTTTTGAGGGTTAGAAATGTCTCTGAAGCAGTGTTTAGACTGAGGAACAGTTATACATTTTGAGTCTCATTATTTTTCTTTTTTTGGTTTGTTTTTTAAAGAAAAAAATTAATATATAAAACTTGAAAATTGGCTTTAACAAGATTTCAAATTTACAGTCATGCTTGCAGCTCTGTGAGGCTGTAATTAGCCACAGTGGTGCTTTGAGCTGCATGCTGACCTGCTCACAGTGACAATGCTAGGACACTGATTATTAACAGGTAATATGTACGACCATCTCAGTTTAGCCTCTTAGCATGCTAACATTTGCTGATTACTGTACCACTAAACACAAACTACAGCTGAGCATATGATGTCATAAACCAAAGTAGTGGGCTGATGAGAAATTTCACAGCAATCCACCCAGTTGTTGTCAAGATATTTCACTCTGAACCAGAAATGTCAACCTGCTAGTGTCAACCCAGTACTAGAGGAAAAGTCATCTTCTGTTCATCCTCTGCTGATCACGAATATCTGTATACAATTTCACGGTAATCCATCCAATAGTTGTAGAGACATTTCAGTCTGGACCAAACAACTGAAATTGCCACCCGTGGAGCCTAGCGTGGTTAAAAAGATCAATAATACAAAAATTTGATTTCATCAGCACAAACACTTTGAGTCTATTCTACTTCTCTGGTGGTTAATCAGCGCCTCGTGGATTTTTCTCTCAGTTTTTCTTTCCCTGTCTCTTTCTATAACTGGAAACTGAGCCGTGTTGTCACGAGAGAACCATGTTTACAGTAAACTGTGGTTAACAGTGTCCTCTGGCAGCAGGGAAACTTTTGAATGTGTGGGGATGTAAATCTGGGTGAAAATTTAAAATAATGAGCCTTAAATATATTGCAATAGAGACGGTTCAGGTCACATGATAAATCAAATTTTTGCAGGTGTACGCATAAAAAATCCTAATGTAGTTAAATAGGAGAAATTCCCCAAATGGTAATCTATCCCTTTAAGCGTTTCCCATAGACAGCTAATGTAATATTGATCAGTTATGCAGTCTTCAGTAATAAATAATTAATGGTGTCCTTTTTATTGAACACTGGCTGATATCTGATTTTTACTGTACTGAAAGGATGTATCTGTCTATTGTTCATGCATACCGTGCAGCATGTGTATGTGAGGACTGCAGTTCTACATCAATCAATATTCCAGTGTTGCAGAGGGCCCTTTGCAATCTGGAGCGATTGGTGACCTTTTGGTTTCAGCCTCATTTCTGCCTCCATCTCCCGTCTCGCTGCTGTTCTTTCACTCTTCCCGTCTGTCCTTCCCTCCCTCTGTATCTTCTCTCACTTTAATTTCTCACAGTTTCCTTCTGGCTCAAGCTTTTTCCTCCGGCACTTCTTTCTGTCTTTAACATGTCCGCGAGTTCCCCTCTTAACCCTCTGGTTTGTTTTTTTTCAGACCTTTGTTCTAAAGATTTTTCTTCTGTCGTCATCAGACCTCCCTCGGCTCTCTCTCTCCGTCTCTGCCCCTCCCTTCCCTCTCCTATTGCCGCCTTTAAACGCAACATATCGGGCACTGCGCTGATATCTCTCAGTCTATGTAATCTGCTGTGACCTGCGTCCTCTGCTGCATCATGTGGTTCACGGAGATATCAGGTGGGCTGTGTCTGCCCTCTGACACCTCAAGCCACAGAGCTCATCCACACACCTGCCTCCTGGGAGCCAAAGTGCCCCGGGAAAGGACACTGTGTGAATGTGATGAAGTTGTTCTGCTGTTCTTGCACCTTTTCTCCTTTCTGGTTAACTCATTGTGGCACCCAGAGCAGTTATGCAAAGGTATTTCCATTTTAAATGGTGTGTTACTTTTTTCAGGAAGATTGAGGCTGAATACTGATTTGCACATGTTGAGTTGTCTCACCCAACCTGCAGAGTTTTTGTTTTGCTTTCAGGAAAATAATATCTCAAACCTCAATGTGAAATCAAATGACTATGAATGATTGCTTGTTCATTGTTTGTTCTGACCCTATCTGCTTGGTTTTACGAATGTGTTGCATCTGCATCTTGATTTTTTTGGGCCACTTTGTGACAGCAAACACTGACGTAATATCACCTTGTAAAGATGATGTAGAAAATGTGTTTGCAAAAAGTTGCTTACTTGCACATCCAGCAGCCTTGGAGCAACATTAGTGTTCATTCAGAGTCGTTTTTGTTTCCACCTGGTGAATATCCAGCATTGTCCAGCATTTGCTCCCATTTTAGCTCTGTTTTGGTCTCCACCAACTCCTTATGGAAGCATCCGACTCTTTAGCTCCTAAATGCTCTACTATATTCGCCAACTAGTCGCTAACTGCTACTCAGTGCTGGGCAGGAAGCCCAGAGTGAGTTTATCTGAGCTTGTTTTTGCTGAAAACTGCTGTCTGCTGTGGCTAGAAACAATAATAGCGGTGAGACTGAACCAGAACAGTAAAGTTGTGTGCCGCAAAACCAAAACAATGTGCTGAAAGATGTTAAAACGGTCTGTTGAACGGGCAGAGTTGTCTCGGGGCACATAGATCTTCTGGCCTTTGACCTCCTTACTACTGATTACTTGTTATGTTTGGCGATCTGGTAACTTAATTGTTTTTTGATGTTTGTGCTCACAGCGGCCGACCCCACCTCTCCCTCCAGCCGTGGAAGAGGACGAGGCAGAAAAGAGTTGCGGCCCCACTGGATTCTGGGAGGCCCTGACACCCTGCAACGGCTGCCGCAACCTGGGTTTTTCCAGCCTGTCACAGGTAAACACACACTCGCACACAGAGCCTGAATTAGCACTACTCTCACTGGATGACTCTCACGTAGATTACAGCAAATATTTCTCTGCTAATTTGCGTTATATTGTATTTTACAGTGTGCACATAATGAGACTTGTATAACACACTCATCATATCACTTTGTAATCAACATATAAGTTTGTCACATGGTGTGGAATAATGCAGCATACATACACACACGCTGCTTCACTACAGTGAAATTACAGGCTAGTGATATTGCCATTGTTCTGAGTGAATACTTTCACTGGTTACCTTGGGAACGCAGTGAATGAGCCGTCACTAGAGAGACTGGCTCTCCTGGCAGCTCTGGATACTCTGTTCAGTACCCGTCTCTTTCTCGCTCTCATGCTTGTTCCATCTGTCTTTCATCTTCACCTTCTCTCTCCTTATCAGAATATTCCCAAAAACCCGCCTTATCGCTTTGGTTTTGAAGCTTTTACCTTTCATGAGCAGGACAGGGTTCATGAACTTTGAATGAATCACATTCAACTGAAATATCTGATACAATGGGATCGCATGAAAGGATAATCATCCCTGTGGGGGAAACGTGAATATTGCAGCAGCTAAGGAATACACAGTAGAATATAAATGTGACTTGTAGCATTTGATATCATATTTCTGAGGACCAATAACAGCATGAGTTTCATGTACTCACTATATAGATAGTTTAACATTTATACATTTTGAGTCGCATTATTTTTCTTTTTTTGGTTTGTTTTTTAAAGAAAAAAATTTATATATAAAACTTGAAAATTGGCTTTAACAAGACTTCAAATTTACAGTCATGCTAGCAGCTCTGTGAGGCTGTAATTAGCCACAGTGGTGCTTTGAGCTGCATGCTGACCTGCTCACAGTGACAATGCTAGGACACTGATTATTAACAGGTAATATGTACGACCATCTCAGTTTAGCCTCTTAGCATGCTAACATTTGCTGATTACTGTACCACTAAACACAAACTACAGCTGAGCATATGATGTCATAAACCAAAGTAGTGGGCTGATGAGAAATTTCACGGCAATCCATCCAATAGTTGTAGAGACGTTTCAGTCTGGACCAGCCAACTGAAATTGCCACCCGTGGAGCCTAGCGTGGTTAAAAAGATCAATAATACAAAAATTTGATTTCATCAGCACAAACACTTTGAGTCTATTCTACTTCTCTGGTGGTTAATCAGCGCCTCGTGGATTTTTCTCTCAGTTTTTCTTTCCCTCTCTCTTTCTATAACTGGAAACTGAGCCATGTTGTCGAGAGAACCATGTTTACAGTAAACTGTGGTTAACAGTGTCTTCTGGCAGCAGGGAAACTTTTGAATGTGTGGGGACGTAAATCTGGGTGAAAATGAGTTAAAACTGATCTGCTTTGGGAAAAAAAGGTGCTTTTCTGTCAAAATCTGTAAAAATTTAATATAATGAGCCTTAAATATATTGCAATAGAGTTGGTTCAGGTCACATGATAAATCAGATTTTTGCACGTGTATGCATAAAAAATCCTAATGTAGTTAAATAGTTTGATAGTTGATATTTGGCATCTAACCTCTGATATGTTCCGTGTTTGCTTGCGTTGCTGTTTGGAATGACGATAACATGTCTACCTACCGAGTTAAAACCTGAAAACTATAAATACAAATGTACAAATGAGACTATGATAAGGTATGGATTACTGTACAGCATTACAAGGGTGTGCAAAAAAGATGAAGTATATACACCCTTCAACATGTTTATGAGCTTAAGGCACACAGCCGCTAAGTTGCACTTCATGTTTACCCTCATTACCCCAGTGAAATATTAGTGTTCGGTATGGTCAATTTAACCACCCACAAAAAAAATTTAGGCCTGTTCCTGCACAGCAGGTGTATTGATCTCTCTACTTACTTGGCAAATGTGTATACGTTGTGTACGTACTCTCTTTTTTTCTTCATTTGAATCATATATTTGTTTTTGTTGCCATTCAGATGTTTTTATTTTGAATATTTAAAATTTCTAGCGCTTAAAGGACCAGTGTGTAGGATTTAGTGTCATCTGGCGGTGAGGTTGCCGATTGCGACCAACTGAATACCCCTCCCCTCACCCCTCCCTTTCCAAGCGTTTCGTGGCTGCCACTTCAGCATGAAAATGCAAAAGGCCCTCTCTAGAACCAGTTTTTGGTTTGTCCGTTCTGGGCTACTGTAGAAACATGACGGTGCAACATGGCGGGCTCCATGGAAGAGGACCTGCTCCCTATGTAGATATGAAGGGCTCATTCTATGCTAACGAAAACACATTCTTAGTTTCAGGTGATTATACACTAATGAAAACATAATTATGAATATTATATTCCATTTCTGCCAATAGATCCTCCTAAATCCTGCACACTGGTCCTTTAAAGTGCAATTAGACACAAAAACAGATATAAGAACAAAATACAATGTATACTGTATACAGACTGTACACTGTTGAATGATAATTCCCCTGTAAAATACTGTACATTAATAGTGAAGATCAGTGGATAATCTTGTACAGTAAGATGAAAGATTGTCCTTGAAATAGAATTACTGTGAATGTACATTGGATATATTTATACCCACGGGAAGAGGTAGAGGTCTGTTTTCACGATAAGAGAAGCACTTAAAGGGTGTATTTACATATGGTTAACTACAGTAGAGGGTCAGAAAAGGGGGTCTTTCTGGCCCCAGTCTGAAGTTCCAAGTATTGTTTAGTATGTAAAGAACCTATTTAAAGGCCCCCAAACTGTAATCTCTCTATCAGCCGCAAGTGATGGCATCCTACATACAAGTGGGAACAATTTTAGTTTTTTAACATGAGAGATTTTGTTTTGTCTGTGCTTTTCTCACTGGTTTGACGAGACTTGCTGAGCTCTGTTATAAAAATATATCAGATTTTTGTGTACCTGTCTGAATTTGTTACTAGAAGAATCCAGAAACCAGAAGATAGTTGTGGATTTTTGTTGTGTGTTGGCAAGAAACAAAACGCTGTCAAAAAAAATCTGAAATGAAAACACACCCACACAGTCCTGATGAAGTGAAAGATGTTTTTTTCCTGACGTTGTTGCTTATTTAGTCATGACAATTTTCAGTTTTTATAGAAATACTTAAAGCAGCATTAACTGATTTTGATTTTGAGCTCTGAACACCACACTGACATATCATCACCTTATGAACTTGTTATCAAACAGATGTCTATTTACACATCCAGCAGATACGGTGCAACATTAACATTCATTTTGGAGTCATGTTTGGCCACTAAGTCCAACCTTCACTCTCTTTTTAGCTCTGTTTTGGTCTCCAGTAACTCCTATCCAGCTCTCTAGCTGCTACACGCTCCACTTTGTTCACAAGCTAGTCACTAATTGTGTCTGTCTGCTGTTTGGTGTTGGGCAGGTAGCATACAGTGTGTTTTTAGAGCTTTTTTGCAATCACTTTAACATACAATTATAGTCTTGTGATACATTATTGATATGAAAATATTGATTATAGCAGCTTTAAGATTCTCAGGTGCTTTAAAATACTATTGTGTTTGAGTTGAAATTAAGTAAATTAAGTCTTAATGGAGGAACTACACTGCATTTTATTTGGTACACCTTAGAAACACCTCTACATATAATTCATTGCAATATAACAGCACAACAAAAAACTGAGCAATAACCTTCATGACGGGAGTATTTATTTCAGACATATTGTATTAGCCTGTGTTAGTTTTAGCCTGGTGTATCTAATAAACTGGCGATTGTGTGTGTGTGTTTCTGTATTTGTATAGTGTGTTTTTGTGTGAGTATGCACATGTTATATGAATGTGATTATTAGTGATCATTTCAGTGTGTGAGCTTGTGTGTACACAGAGACTCAGAGACTGTCAGAGACTGTACTTTGTATTAGATTAGCCAGAAAAACAGAGAGAGCGCACTCTGTTCCAAGCCAATGAATTTAGCATGTCATTACAGTCTGTCAAATGTTTATGTTTGTGTGTGTTTGTGTGTGTGCGCATGTGGGCATACGTGCCTGCATAAGGAAGCGTCCCTTGTTGTGAATTTTCTTCGTCAGCCACAGGTTTCCTCCCACTATCGCCATGTGAACGCCGACTGACGCCAAAGTGTGTGTGGAGGAGGTTTCCTCTGCGACATTGACTTTAACAAAGAAGTTCAGACATCACTTGCAGAAACCTTGAAAGAAAATCAGAGAGCATAACAAGGGAGAAAGATAATGAACGATGCAAGGAAAATATTCAGATGGAGAGAGGTCGGCAGGGTTGCCAGGCAACCCAGAAATTCATGAGATATCAGGCGTGGGATGTCCACCATTGACAAATCTTAGTCGCCGTCAGCACAGGTGCGTCAGAGTGCTGCGCGCACACACACACACTCTCACGTCAGCACTTCCCGACTGTGTCTCCGAGCTTCATTCCTCTCTTTTCACCACCTTTACTTCTTCCTTCCAGTTTTTCTTCCTCCACCTGCTTTCTGTCTTTCTCCACTCTCACTCAGACTTCCCCATTAGATTTCTCTTTCTGCAGCTCTCTTTTCCTCTCTCGAGTGGGTGGCTGCTGACCTTTAATGTTCTCAGCCCCGGGAGTTTTAAGGAGTTGGGGGGGCAGCTCTGTGTCACATTGGCATAGGTTAAGATCAGAAAGCCACGAGGGCTCTTGGAAGATGTTAAGAAACATCAAAGGAAGGCGTTTCTGAGGCTCTATAAGCTGTAATTGAAGGACATGATCCATGTGCTCTGTGGGAGATTTGGGTGAGGTTTTCGATATTATGTATGAAACAGTTTGGGATCGTAAGTCTTCAAATTGCATAACAATTTTATGTAATGCTTAGTTTTAATAGTTCAATATTGTCGAGTTGTAATAATAATGCCATGATATAAATAAAAGTAATAGTTTTGCTATCTATCTATCTGTATTTACCGTACAGACATGAGAGTGGTGTTGATCTTCTCATCTAACTCTCAGCAAGAAAGTGAATAAGCGTATTTCCCAAAATTACCAAAGAGTAAAGTTTCGAGATTCAGTTAAATGGTCACTTGAACTTCCTGGAAAACAGTGTCAGTGTCTGAAATCACTCCCTTTTTCACTCATTCACTGCTTCCATTTATAATGGTCACTCAATAGTTTACACAATAGTGAGAAGTACATTCAGATTTCGGACACTTGCTTCGTCAATCAAACACAGACACCGACCGAATACATTTAAAAACCTGTTGACATTAGTTTTCTCTACAAAAAGGATGACTAAATGTGATTTCATTTAATATTGATCCCTCACTGTCTAATATCCCAACCCAACATCCTGTTTCAAGAGGAAATACATCACTCTAAGGAAACAATAATACTGTTTCATAGATTGCTATAATAGTTTTCCTTATCGGTGCATAATGCAAGTAATAGAATGTCTTTAACAAAAATAAAAGCTTTTTTACAAGCAGATCTTTATCTTCATAAAACTAAATGGAAGAATAAATAAGAGCCCAGATATAAAGCAAATGTCTGTAGCAAAAACACGGTTTGACACATAACTCACAAATAAATGTCAATTTCTTTAAAGAAAATGAAGCAGTTGAGAACAGGGCTGAAACTGTCAGTCGACAGAAAATTAATCTGGAACTATTTGGATAATTAGTTAATAATTACAGTAATTTTTTAAAGCAAATATACCAAATGTGAGGATTTTTTGTTATATACGACAGCACATTGATTCTTTGGGGTTTTAACTGATGGTCGGATAAAACTAGTAATTTGAATAGGTCACTTTGGGCTCTGGGAAATTATAATGAGCATTTTTCACTATTTTCTGATATTTTACCAACAAACTGAAAAAATAATTGTTAGTTGCAGTCCCAGTTCAGACCTCTGACAGTTCACAAAACATCACAATTCAGATACGTGTGTGTGATGAGGAGGGTATTTATTGAGGTAAAAATGTGAACAAGTGTATTTTTTAATTTCTTTTATTGTGAATCAAGCATGTTTCTGTCTTTGCTCTATGGATTTTCATTATATTTTTGCGTTAATTATTCATTTTATTAGCTGAAAATACATTAAAATGTTAAAATACATCAAAATTCAAAGGGTCTAATTCTTTATCCTACTCTTTTTCTTTTGCTGTGTTACTTCCTACTTCTTCTTCTCTCTGTCTGCTGCTCTCCGTCTCTCTGCAGGACATGACGCAGCTCTATGCTTACAGTTAGTTCTTGTTAATGGCTTTATGCCCTGCAGACTCTGCAGCTATAGACTGTCTTCCTGTCAACCTAACCTTCAGCACACACACCTATAGCTGCTGTCAAATACTTTTTACTGAAATAGATTGGCACTCACATACTGTATGCTGTCCTTGAGTACTTGGAGATGTTCCGTGTGTGTGTGTGTGTGTGTGTGTGTGTGTGTGTGTGTGTTTGTGTCGTGTCCATCCCGCTGGAGTTCAGATATATCATTGTCCTTGAGGTAAACAGGAAAAGGGAGAAAGAGGAGTAGGAGCTACACCTAAGAAAGACCATCAACAGGAAAAAGTACGTCCCACAGTACTGCTACTACTGTGTATTACCACACAACAACCATTCCACTGGTGCTGAAGTGCCCTTGAGAAAGGCATTCAAGCCTGAAATGCTTCAGAAGAGCCAACAGAGTGGTGGAATGTGTGCAATCCTTTACTGTAGTGTCGGTATTTGTCAAAACCAAGCTAACATCCCAGAGATTAACACACAAAACACACACACAGGTGACAGGGAAAGACACAGGGAGCATTTGCTTTCTGTGTATTTGTGTATAAATGAATTAAAGATGTTGTAATTAGGCGTTTCTGTCCCTCGTATTTAAACAGGGCAAACGAGACGAGTGATTTACTTAGTTCATATTTTAAGAAAATTTATTGTGCACATGCAGATTAGTTCGTGTATGGGTGGAACATCTTGCTTGATTTGGAGTGGAGTTAATATTTCATTATGAAACACTGTATTGTGGCCCCAGATGACTTGTAAATATTCAGAGCTAATGGTGTTTGCACACAGTAGCTGTTTCTCCTCCTCGTCTTCCTCCTGGCAACACGGTTATGGAAAGCTCATTGTAATAAGTTTTTGTCATTTTGAGTGATTTATTCACAACTAACCGGTTTGTTGAGAGGCGGCAGCAGGGTGATGTAGCGTTACCCTACAGGGATCAATAAAGTTTAATTTAATCTAATCAGTAGTCTACAGATTTATGAGACACTGGAAAAGAGCAGGTCACTGTTAAAGCAATGGTTTGATGTTTTGGGACATTCGCTTATTTGTTTTCTTGCTGAGATTCAGATGAGAACATCAGTGTTGTACAGTGAGCACGAAGCTACAGCCAGCAGCCGGTCAGCTTAGCTTAGCACCAAGACTAGAAGCAGGGGGAAACGGCTAGCCTGGCTCTGTCCAAAGGATTAAACAAGACCCCAAGAGTCTACAGCCATGTTAGCGACTCTGTGAGGCTGTGCATGAATGCCACCGTGAATGAGCTAAAAAATGCTAATGTCAGCATGCTAACATGCTCACAATGACAACGGCAACGTGCTGATGTTTAGCAGGTATAATGTGTACCATGTTCACCAACTTAGTTTAGCAGGTTAGCATGCTAACATTTGTGATGGGCCGACCAACATTGCCATTGATGCAGCCAAAAATCTGCCTACCTGCACCTCTAAAGCTCACTAATTAACGGGTGTTTTTCGTTTGTTTAATCCAAACACGATAATACATCTTTAACAGCCTTTATGCTAAGCTAAGCTAACCATCTCCTCTGGCTTCATGTTTAACAGATAGATATGAGTGGTATGGATCTTCTCATTTAGGCTACCTCATAGCAACAAAAGCACTTTTCCCAAAATGTCAAACTATACCTTTAAGACCTTTTATGATGTGTGAAGACCTCAGCAGGTATAAATGAAGACATTTTGAAAGCCACAGGAAGTTCCATGAATCACTAGTCGTGTTTCCGAGCTGCAGTTTAATGCCATGTATCTTGTATTTGTTCATGTTGTGTGGTAGTTCAGTGTTGATTAGTGGATTTCTCAAAGAGAAAGACTTTGTGACAGATAATTTGGGGTCTAATGGTCCCCTTCCTTCTCCTCTGTCTGACCTTTCTTCCTTCACCTTACTTGGCATTTTTCTTGCTTTCTTTCATCCCTTTCAGTCTTTATTTCTCTCTCTGGCTAAATTGAACCATTTGCTGGTGATTCATTCCTTACAGATATTGGCTAAACCACCTGTTTGAACTGTTTGAAGTGGATGATTAAGAGGGAAAGATAAAGTCTCTGAGTTTTTGCACAGATGTCATATATATATTATAGATTTTTAGTAGTTAAAACTACAGTCACAGAACCGACGGTACGTCTGTCAATAACAAAGAAGTGCTTTTGGGAGCCCCAACACGCATACTATATTTCACCACCCCCAAAACAAAGCCCATCAAAAACGAGGACAGATCAGCTGTCATGCTGTGCTGTTGGCACATCAGCAAGGTGTGTGTGTGTGTGTGTGTGTGTGTGTTCAAGGTTGCTGTGAATCTGACGGGAGCAGTAAGCATCCTCTAAAGCAATTCCCTCCGTCATGATTGAGATATAAAAAGCAGAGTACCCATAAAAGTAATAAATAGGAAGTCATTTTTAGCACTCTGAGCCGCCACTAAATGTACCGCCTGGTCCACAAAGAACAAGGAAAACTCATTCAGCAAAACAAGTGAGTCACTGAGTGCCCCTGTATTACATTATTTTATCGTTTTTATTCCGTTTTATGGAAGAAAGTAAAAATCAAATTGAAAAATCAATATCACATAAAAATTTGGGTGTAAAATTGGATTATGAAAATACCATTTGTAGTGCAAACACTCTGTAGTTCTAGTGGATTTTTTTTAATTACTTCTGGCTGATCTGCAGCATACACAAAAAAACAGATGAATGTTTTAATGCATGAAATGAATCCAAGTGTAAGTCGGTTCCATCTGGTCTTTTGAGGAAAACCTGGGTATTTTTTTCGGTGGGTAAGCTTTACTACATAGATTGTATTGATGTGTACTATAAATTTACATTGGGCAGTCAAGGGAAAATCCAAAAATGGGCTCAAAAATCATGATTTTACTTTGCAGAAAATATCACAAGTATAACTACACATCTTGAGGAAAGAAGCAGAAACACAGGTTGTTAAATGGGAATGCTTCTGTTAAGTTTGTCCAAGTATTTAATATGTTTATTCATTAAACCTTTATTGCTGCATGTAGAACATCAAACTGTTTTGTACATCCAATGTATCTTTGCAGCACACTTACACCTGAGCAGCCTCTCGTGGAGTAGGTACTCTATAACTTCCTCCAAAGTTGTCAGGCTTACAGTTAAACACAGTAAAAGTTGTGTCACACTGCAGTGGCTCTCTGTCGGCAGCCTCTTGCTCTGGCTGGTTGCCGTGTCTGTGGGATTAAGCGTGGAGCCAGGGGAAGCCACAGTTTGAGCTTTGCTCAATACAGCAGCCATCATGGAGAATGTGAAGGGTGTTATTTTCTGAGGAGTGACTGTCGGTGTCCCATGGGTGGCTCAGCTAACTGATTTCTGTGGGATTAGCCAGCCATGGAGGGAAATCCAATTCTGCAAGGCAATCCCTGCTCGCTGCTCTCACCAACCTGCACCTCTTTCTCTCTTCGCGTCCACTCTCACTTCTCGTGCAGATCAACCAGCTGCTCTCTATATTTCTCCTTAATCTCATCTTCTCCGCCACTGTACTTCTCATCTCTTTTTCTGCCATTAACCTTTTTATCTCTCCCTTTCCCAGTTCCGTTCAACATTTCTCAAAATACGCTTATTCGCTTTCTTGCAAATAACCAAAGGGAAATAGGTAGCCTGGCTCTGTCCAAAGTGAATAAATACACCTACCAACACCTCTAAAGTTGAAAAGGACGCATCTTGTTTAAGCAGATATCTGGAACAAATGAACAGTCGGATGCGGTGACTGTGAAGTCTTGCTGTCACAGTGAGGTTTCCAGGTTTGGAAACATCAAGCCTGTACAGACACAAAAATCTATGCTCACAACCACATCTGGAAACCAGTGCTACAGCTGAAGATGCTGCACAGAGTTATTGGGCAGATGGATAAACTGCTGATTGTCAAGAAAAACCTGCAAAACGAATGATATTCCCATCAGACTCAGCTGTACTTAGTGTTTTGTGCTCATTAGCATAATTACATGATGGTGTGCAACAGTGTACCAGCTTAACCTGCTTGCCGTTTCCCTCTGCTTTCAGTCTTCATGCTAAGGTAGGCAAGTTAACGCACAGTCATGACGTTGGTATTAATCTGCTTATCTCACTCTCAGAAATAAAGAAAGCATGTATTAGCTTGAGCCCCCTTTCATTTTTAAATGCAATCTTTCTTCATTTTCCATTTCAGCTTGTCGGTCAGTGCGTCTCTCCAGTGCTGTCCTCTCATGACTGCACCACTCTCTCCGTCTCTCCCCTCACTGAGGGCCTCAGAGGGGTCCATTGTCCTCGCTGGTGTCCACCCCTCCCTTTTCGCTCTAATCAAATAGCCTCCATGAGGAAATGCCAGCAAATTATAGCCTCTATTCATATCTGATGGCCTATGAACTCGGTGTACAGTGTATGAGGCAGTGGGTTGGGTGGTGACTGTTAACAGTTAGGGTTAAAACAGAGACAGAGAGAGGAAGAGAGAGTCACAGGATTTACGGCCATAAGATAGAAGTTCCTCGGACGTGACCAGAGCAACAGCACATTTCCTATTTGAGTTATCAGCCCTGCACACACACACACACACACACACACACACACACACATATATATAATGCACGCAGACTCAATTATGCATACACACACAAAAAAGTATGCACATAAGCTCTCATATGATCACACACGTTAACTGTATCTGCTGCAAGCAGACAGACGCGTACAAACACCACACAGATATAATCACACACCGTTACGTACAATCCTTTGGTCACATGTGCAGGCGCTGTCACGCACACACACATACACATACACACACACACACACACACTCAAACGTTTAATCTGGCCTCTGCAGTTAGACGGGAGCTGCATACGACCTGCTAATTAGTGGCCAGAGGAGGCCTCTGTTTGTCTGCTCTCTTCCTGTTCAGCTCAGACACAAGTTTCTCTGTGTCCTATCTCTGCCCTGAAAGATAGAGAGGGAGGGAGGGTGGAGGGAGGGAGAGGGAGGGAAATGAATGAAGACCGAGTGTGTTTGTTTGTTGGAGGGGCTGCTCATATCGACCCGCGTGAAGCCTTTTCTCACACTTTTTAAAGCTGCTTTGACCCCTCCAGGGCTGAGCGGGGAGCGAGTGGGGATACATCAAAATATCAGGTAGCTAAACCTGTTGTCACACTGCCGGATTAATTTCATCTCCAGATTTTTTTTGGTCTTCTCCCAGGCTTCACTGTGGACTTGAGCGTGAGGGATTTCCTTCCAGAGAGTGTCCTGATTGAGATGGGAGTGCAAAGTAGTTTTCCGCTGGCGAGGCAATTGCTCAAACTTTAAGCTCGCCGCTCACTTCGATGCAGCTGAATTGGATATTTTGCTGTTTCTTTCTCGCTGTCCTGTGTGTGAGAAATCAAGCATGCTGCCTGCCATTTGACTTGCATTTCTGTGTGTCATTCCCATATTTGTGTGTGTGTGTGTGTGTGTGTGTGTGAGGAAGTCCCTGCTCCAAACTCACTGCACTCCCACTTCCTCTGCTTCCCTTCCTCCAGTACGAGCTCATTTTCTTCTTCCCGCTCTGTCTGTCTGTCTCGTGCTCGTCTCCTCGGGATTCGCTGACACAAACGCCAAAGTAAGTGTTGAGTTGGATCCTGGCGTCCTTTGATCTACCTGTGTTGTCTTCTCCCTTCCCTTCCCTTTCCTCCCTCTGTCTTTACCCTGGGCGACGGGTTTTGTTACCCCTGTCAGCTTTGGCCTCGCTCTTTCTCTTTCTGTTTCTTCCTGAGCTGTTGGGATGGAAGCCGGAGATTTAGAGTTACAGGGATAATGAGAGATGACGTAGAGGTGAAAGAGAGAGATAAGAGGCAGGAGTAGTGATAAAGGGGTAGGGAAGAATAGGGCAGAGCACATGGTGGGACAATGAGAAACTAATTTACGGTACACGTTATGGGTGATTCCTCATATCTCTGTCCTTTTAAGGATCATTTCAGGCACATTTCTCAATAATTTGCTGCTTTTTATCTCTTTTCCCTCTCTCCTTTTGATTTACTTTTTTTTCATTTCTCCCTGTAGACACCACAGAGGAATCTCTTTCCTGAGCTCATCCTGTCTTGGAGCTTTTCTCCTGTGCTTTCTTCAGTGCTTCTATTAATGATTCCACTGTACAGTACCTGTGGCATTTTAAAACTTCCGAAATTCATTGTTAATTCACTGTGACATCTGGGTAATTACTGTAAACAAACAAGACTGTGGTTGAGATGATTGGTAGCCTCAGTCTCACTGCTCTCGTTCATCAGAAATATTAGAGGTGATATTTTATTTTCAAATCAGGACTGCTTTTCCCATGAATCCTGTCACTTCCTGTTGCAAAGATAACGGTATCAGTTGTTTCTGTTTCCATTTGAATCTACTTTCACTTCCAGTAACTTGGAAACGTTATCTGGATTTGTTCTGAAGAACCACCTTCGTGCCATAAGGCAATCTACTGCATTTCCTGCCGGTGACACGCACTGTTGTACGTTTACATCCGTACAAGTAACCAGGTTACTCAGACAAATCAGGTTATGCAGGAAATTGGACAACACGTTTACTGTAAATCTGTGTTTACATGCAGAAGTCGGTAATCGGGTTTCTCCCCTACCCTACCCTTATTTGAAAATAATTACTTCCTTACTTTAACAGTAGTAGTGATACAGTATTTTGAGTGTGTGTGTGTGTGTGTCAAAGAGCTGATGGCGCAGTGAGAGGACAGCTTTTGTGTTGAATGGTAAAAAAACTGAAATCAACTTCAATTTCTAGAGCTTACTTTGTGATTTTTAGTCAGACTTCAATTGGAATTATTTCCAGTACGAGGATGCATTGCCATGTGTGTGTACGTGTTGCTGTCATAGCAACCCTGTCTCCTTGAAATTATGTTTATATGCAAGACTCCGGAGGCAAACCCCCCGGTCTCCAGTGTCAGCACGGTGTCCTGTGTTTTGTACACCACTAGCAGAGCTCCCGAAAAATGTTGCTGGGGAACATAATTCATCCAGAAAGTGCGTTTCCAAAATGTAACTAAGAAATCAGGATACTGCAGGAAACCAACTGTAACTAGGCTACCTAAGTGCATGTATGAGATGAAGTTTAGGCTACCAGTCTTTATGGTCTTGAAATGACAATTATGCCAAAGTCTCAAAATGAATGTGAAGATGATTCATCGCACCTTTAATCTGAGCTGTCAGACGAGTTTATAATTCGGAGTCGAGTTTTTATGCCCCTGAAAGGAGCAGTGAACTACCAGCAGCTGTTTATGGCTTCATCGGAGTGCTCTCAGCCTTTCCTTCAGCTCCGTGACCGAAAGCTGTGGCTAACCAGGTTGTCGCGTCAAATCAGTGTCAGCTGAGGCAGGGCCACCTGCAGAGCGAAAGCATAAAAGACAGACTGGATCTCCATTAACTGGTAATGGCAGTCTAATTGAGTGCTGATGGAGATAGAAAAGGGAGGGGGGGAAAGGAGAGGGGTGGGGGTTTAGTTTGTAGGCCTTTTCATAAAGTGCAGTGTAAAATAAGTCTCAGATTGAGTGCAGAGGGTGTAAGTGAGAGAAATCATCAAGGGACTGATTGCTCTGTCAGCCAGAATGATTAATCCATTTTGAGTGTGCTCAGGGTGTGATTGATGGCCTGATGCAGTCTGGGTAATGTAGTAGCAGATGATGACAGGAAGAGTAATGGCTGTTGAATGAGGAAACGAGGTTGGGAGAGGGCGAAAGAGGGAAAAGATAGAGAGTCAGAGGGTTGAGAAATGTATGCGGCGCAGGGTTGAGAACAGGCGTAGTCACACCCACAACTTATCGCCATGGTGACAAGTTTACCACTGATCCCATTAGCAAGGGTATAACAAGGGTCAGGTTGCCAGGTGACACTTCAGAAATGATGATAGAGTGTGTGCGTTATGGGAAAAAGACAGACATCCAGAGGCTGCGTCGCTGGAAAGAAATGTTTTGTCTCTTTGGCTGAAATGACGCTCGCCCTGTAACCTTTTCCCCTGCTTCACATCACTCACTCTTGTTTTTCATTCTTTCTGGGCACACATCTGCCTCGGAGATAAGGGACCTTTTGGTCCTCAGCTCTCTCTCAGAGTCCTTTGGGGCTCAACCTTTTCACCAGTGCTGCAACAAAGTGCAATCTGAAATTCTCTTCAAACACCCAAAGAGAACACTGTTATATAAAGGTCCCAGAGAAACATTTCCTTACACGTTACTCTGAATTAATCATCTCCAAATGAAGAGGGTTTTTTTCCAAAATGCTGCAAGTCCCTTTTGGTAAAAATCATTGATGTATTTCATTTAATATGCAAATTACAATTTAGGCGTTTGGCAGACACTCTGTTCAGAGAGACTTACAATAAGCTTCACAAACAAAAAGTGTGACAGCATTAATTAGGAAAAGTAAAGCAAGAACATCCTTCCTATTCTAATAACTAATAACAGTCTAATAACATACTGTCATGTATAACGACAGGTGCTTTTTTTCTAGTGTGTGTGTGTTGGGATTTATAACTTTTTTTTTTAGGGAGAGCTGGAGCTTGATGGAGGAGTGGTGTATCATAAAATGGATAGTTTAATTTAATTCTAATTTACTGATGACAGAGACAGGAAAAGCCAGGAGAAATACTGTAGGGGGATGAATTGAGCGAAGGATGGACGACAAAGACAGAGTTGCAGCAGTCAGGCCTTTTAGATTAGAGGATCTTGGACCTGCAGCTGTATAGACTTCTTGGTAAAGCTGCTGGGTCTGATCTCACAGAGGTGTCTGCTGTGTGGGCCGCTTAGGACAGTTGAGGATCACACGGAGGTTATTGGTGGAAGGTGCAGATTTTAAGACAAATACCAGTGTTCTTTTTGGAGGCATAGCACTCTACTAAAATTCAGTTTCCTCTTCTGAGCCGATGAGGACGTCATCATCTCAGCTGAGAACATAATAAACGTGGTTTAGCGGTGACATTTTACTTGAACTCAGCAAAAGTAATCCCCATGTTTGCTCTATCTAAAAGAGCAAAATCATAGGCCAGAATATTGGCAATATCACTGTAACTAAAAGGTCAGACATCAAACCATTTTTAAGTAACTCGAGTAGGAGAACTTAACTTCCAGTTGTCAGTCAGCTGTACGGCATTGCTATTGGCTCAGAAGGTGCAGAAAGAGTTCAGAGGATAGATGGAGCCTTATCGGGTTTTAAGTGTAAATCAGCA
>NTHP01000207.1:530588-545075 GCA_003416845.1 Oplegnathus fasciatus | reverse complement strand
ACCTGCTTGCTGGTAAAGACAATGCTTTAATGTTACACAAAAGAGTTCTTTGTCTTAGTTTTGCTTATTTTGTGTCACTTTTTCACATTTTGGAAACCTCAGTGGTGGGTATGTTGGGAATGAAACACCTCACTGCAAAACAATTCCAGCTGCCAACAGGTGAGACTAAAGAGACGCTGTTTTGACTTTTAATTCTGTTGCTGTTGTGTTTGAGGGAATTCGTCACCCTGTTTCTCAGCAGTTGTTTTGCTCTTTTTTAAAAGCCATTCGCACCTGAAGCTATTTCACCGTCAAAGGACAGATTTTAGCACATAAAACCGTTAAACCTGAAAATGATGGACTGATTTTTCCTTAAATTGCAGCACTTTCACTACAATCTACTGTTCATTAAGGGCACTTGGGCACTTGACAGCAAGCAAATCAACATAAGATTGCTTGTGACTTATCCTTAATCTTTGCCAGTCTCAACAATTCTACAGCAGATGAATGTTGAGAACTTGAGGCTGCATTTATTTTTTCTTTTAAGAAAAGCTCCAGCAAAACCTCGTTGATCACAGTAATCACAGAGAACAAAACCCCCCGAAGTCCTGAAGGGACCGTTAAGAGACTCCACTTGAAACTCTCCAGGATTGAAAAGAAGAAAGAAAAGTTCCAATTTTTTCCTACCTTTTTTATTTTCAGTCTTTGCTTTGAACATCGGCCTAAATCTTTCATGATAATCCAACTGCGTGGACGTGGTTGGACTTGAGTGATAGCCTTGAGCTGGACTTAGAGATTACTGAGCTGATGTGTTTGGTTGTTTTCTTTTTGTGTCTTATGATGCACCTCAGGCAAAGGTGAACAAAAAGATGGACACATTTGACCCTGGATAGACACTGTTTGCCACACATTTGAAAGTCCACATCAAATATTTCTTTTTGTGCTGTTTTGTATTGCTGCGCTATCTGTCTTTCGCATACAGCTCATAAAACCCAAATGACTCTCTTTGGTCTAACGCTGTGCCTCTGAACTCAGTGAAAGGGCTCTTCACTTTGCTTTCCAAACACTATTAATTAACATAATACATCATTTATGGGTCTGTTGGAAGGGATAATAGGCCAGTATGGCTGCAGTACATAATTAATAATGTAATTAGCGGTGTGTTTTGTGTTTTAGCTCAATGAATGTGGCACCGCTGGTAGTTCCTGCTGGAGTCATTCAAATTAAACATGTGCGCAGTCATGGTTACCTGATGATAATGTGGTATGTTTAACAAATTGCCCTCACATTTCTCTTCCTCTGTCTTTCTGTCTGTCCCAGGATTCAAAGCATTCTGCAGAGATCGTCACCTCTCCGTCTCTGGATGTTTTCCTGCCAGAGGACGAGGACAACCCGTACGAGTCCGTGACCACAGCCGTCACTCGCAAACCCTGCTCGCTCGATATCAACCACCGGCTCAACGCCTGTCCACGCAATGGTAGGGCGAAGCAGAAAACTACACTTTTATTTTACTTTTCAGCAACTGGAAATCTCATATGTCATTTTTAAATCACATATTAAAGTATTTATTTCGTTTTTTGTTTGTTTCGCAATCAAGATCTCTGTCAGAGGAGCCTTAATCCATTGACATGTCTCATCATTTTGTAGCATAATGATAAATGATAATGTTTCTCACAAAATGATTGCTAACATCAACATTTTGGGGAGAGAAAAAAACCTGCATTAATGATCTAGAGCAACAACAAGTATTAACTTTGCTATTAGTCCTCCCAAACCATCCTCAGCAGGGTTACTGCTGTATTCTTCCATGGCTTGCTGCTAATAGATTTACAAGATGCAGCATGAAAATGGTGAAAATATTACCAACAATCTAAAAGGATTCAACACAGACACTTGATGTACAGAAAATATACAATTAGTCATTGAACTTTAGTCAGACAGGTGTTGCTGCCTCTGGATCAGCTGACCTTGCAAAACTGACAAAACTGCAAAAATAGTCGAAAACCAACAATATGTTTATTCATCATTGTGTAAACATGCTGTTGGGTTGAAACAGAGAGTGCTGGGGTCATTATTGTTGCTGCCACCGCTTTCACTCTCTGTTTCCTGCATTAACTTTTACTGTACTTATTTGTTGTGGATCTTTTGTACACACTTGTCGACAGTGGACCTTATGCTGCCTTCCAGTGCGATCATGTTTACTGTGTTCACAAGCAGGAATCCATATGAACGTCCTGCTGTTGTGATGATCACGACTTTAGTGGAAGACTTGAACCACCTGAATGCCAAGCGTATTGTCTATTCAACATTAACATGAGTTTCATAGCAAATAAACAGGTGTGGAAAATGTGGGTGAGAGTGAGAGCAACATTGTTTGGGATACATGCATTGTTGTGTTGAATTTATGCCTAAAGACTCTGTATTTTTAATATTGCATGCACAGATCAGATACTAGTCCTTTCCGGATCACATATATGTATGATTTTTCTTTTCCTACCACAGTATTGATTTCAGTTCCCAATACCAACTGTTGATAAGTGTGCTTGTTTGTCACTCCATATTTTAAGTTAAGACAGACAAATGAAACAAATCTGGGAGTGACAAAGAAGTGAGCTTACCTGACCTCTGTATATCGCTCCTCATCTTTGCTTGAGGCTAGTGGCTCGAGGCTACATTAGCCGCTACTAGCATAACACACCCGAATAACCAACCTAAATGTCAGCAGTCGAGTAGCATTGTGGGTAATGTAGGCGGCAGGTTTTGACAAGGAAGAAGAATGTGTGGAATAACAAAGATCTCTGGTTCGCTGCATCAATGCTGATTGTGGTTCAGTGGTGAGATTCAACCTAAACGGTAAAACCAAAACAATGAGCTGACACTGCACTCCCCTCAGCTCTACTGAGGGTTTAGCGTCAGCTGATAATTACCTGTGAGCTCATCCCTATGAGTAACACCTTTCACATTACACATCCATGATCCATTTTAATATAAAAATATTGAGTAGTGCAGCTTTAATAATATTGCACTATGATACAAAGAGTTTGACTGTGATGTAGTTTGAATGATCAGAGCAATGAGTTTAGTTACAGAGAACCAGGGCAAATATTTTACTACCCACCTCATCCTGGGATATAAATCCTTTCCAAACAAGGGTTTACAGCTGGAGTAACTTCAGTTCACTTTTCCACTTGCATCCACGCTGACTTCAAACCTGTTGTCAGTTCAGGATTCAGTGTGAGTTAATCCTCCAGCCTCGGACCTTTTCAGTCGATTCTGTTTTCTGTGTCTCATCAGTTGTTCGGTCTGCGGCGTTATACTTCAACACCCACGACAACAAACACCCACAATGTGCTCTTCCCTTTCACTCCGCTCCCATAGCGATGCTACACACTGCAGGTTGTCACGGCAACTGCATCACCGGCTGGTGAGTCACCTGTATGTTGCCATGGGAACTGCCTTGCTAGTGACACCCCCCTCCTTCCCCATCAACCCCCCCCAGAACAGGAGCGGAGAGAGGCTACTGTAGAGGCTTGTTTTGTGTGTGTATTCACGCGTGTCTCGTCCCACGTTTGGCTGCTGCATCTCGTCTGTGATTGGCTGAGAGTTGAACTGTCAATATACAGTGTAGAGTGTGTGTGTGTGTGTGTGTGTGTGTGTGTATGAGAGAGAGAGACAGAGAGAACTGGGAGGTTAGCTGCTTTATGTCAAAGTGTCTTTTGGTAGAAAATTGCTCCACTGACGCAAGTGAGCAGTGTGGGTGTTATGTTTGTTCTCGGCTCTCTAAACGCTGTTACCTGGCCAAATGAGAGAGAGACATGGAGAGAGAATGGAGATGACAGTGAGAGAGACATCAACACATGATGTGGGAGAGCAAACAAAAAGCAAAAGTCAGATAAGACAGAAGAGGTGAGGGAGAACTCCAAAGATTTCCATGTAATTGCTGAAAATGAGCTAGAAATGCAGAATGCCTTTCAGGCTGCAGATACTGTCTTGTTGCAGAGAGGAAGACCATAAGAAAAGGTGAGAGAGACTGAGAGAGAGCAGATTATACATTCAGTCTGCGAAGTTGGAGGGTCGTCTCAGGCTAAGCCATCTACATGAATGTGAATCTGTGACGCAGCAGGAGGGAAAATCCTGGATTCCTGCTTTGAGCCCAGTCACATGTTGGGCTAATTGGACATGGGTGTGAGTCAGTCTCTCTTTATCTGCCTCTGAGAGGAGGGACATGATGATGAAGGAATGTGGGGAAAGAGGGACTGAGATGAGAGGAAGGAGAAAAGAGGAAGCAGAGAGGAGAGACTTGGTGCATTACACTGCAATAAGTGTACGATAAGTCAACTAGTCTGTTATTGAGTCTTAAAAATCTTCCTCTTGGCAAATGTTGTATCATGCAAGTAGGATGACATAATTCAGAATTTTCCAATGCAAATCAACTTGTTTTAATATCATGTTTCATGATCAGATGCCGTTTTCTTGCTGTTCAGTTGAGATGAAACTTAAATGAGCCTCGGGATGTTGCAGCAACAATATTCAATACTGTAGTTAGAGGACATATAGAGGATAAAAATAGAAAAAAGAATATACCAACAAATAACAGAAATATGAATATATAGATAATAAGAATACACAAAATAAGGTCACTACACATCATGCACCTGACAGCCCTACTGTGCTAAGAACATTTGTTATAATATACGAACCCAAAGAAATATTTATTTCTGAAGAAAATAATAGTGTGACATTAGTTTCAAGGTGGTAAACTGTTGGAATTGGCGGACAACACTGCAGGTGTTCACTGTGGTCTTCATGGTGCGAATTACTTTAATGGCTTAATGATTCAGCTCCCATTGTCCCCACTACTACACTATTTTTCATGCACTCCTGCTGAATAATAAAGCACATGTCCTGCTGCTTTCATGGCACAGAAATTGATAGGCACAATCAATAACACATTTCACATTGTGGCTGGTTGTTACTGTGTATGCAAATGGAATTGATTTAATAAGGTACAAAATACAAATTTGACGGCATACTGTAGGTGAGCTATTCTTAGTGTTTTGCCATGAAATCACTGACAAAAATATATGTATGTATAAATAAGATCTGTTAAACAAAGTTTAACGCGGGTCTTTTGTCCCTCCATGGCTTTTATACCCAGCCCCAAATGTTTCATGCAGAGGATCAGCTGATTGTCATGAGATGACCAAGGGCAGCGGGATCAACTCAAAGATAACTGGATTGAAATAGGTGAAGAACAAAACATTCACGTCAAAATAACAGCAACTCAGGATGGGCATGCAGAGGTTTTCAGTTTCTCCTCAGATTTCTGTCAGGAGTTTGTCTGGAGGCTGATGAATCACGATATCAGTAGCAGACATGGCTGCTGCAGAGACACAGTTAATATTTTTAATTAGCCCCACCTTTTCAGTCTCTAACCGCTGGCTTTGTCACACTGTCGCTGCTCTTTACATGAGCTTAGATCACACGGTCTTGAAACAAGAGGCCATCAAGCTATTTTGAGAAGTTTGTTGAAATAATTGAACTACATGTTCAGCAGAATTTGTCCCTTGATTTAAAAAGTTTTAAAAACTGAATGTGGGACTCAAGGATTCGTGGGGATATTTTGCGCAGTGTAAGCCCTGCCCCGATATCCACCTGTCCTGTGCTGCTGGCTAGCTTTCTGCAGATGTGGGCTGCTGCAGTCTCACAGTTGAGGTGACGGAGAAACTACAGCGCTCTCGGAAGCCTCAAACAAACAGGGAGGCTTTATCAAAATCCATATGGTGACTGTCAATCAGCAGAGCCGCTACAGAAACACCAGGGACCTGTTGTCAGTGAAACTGCCACCGCAAACAACTTCCTGCTTTTTCATGTCTCTGCTTTTTGGATATCTCTCTCCCCCTCGTTCTCTTTTTAGTTTACTTTTATTGTTGTTTTGTCTTCCTTTCAGCTGTTGTCCTGAGATTTTCCACAACCTGTTAGATGCACCGCCCCACTTTTGACGCTGTTGTATTCATGATAGATCACATGGGAATGTTACGCACGATATCCCATCGCACCATATGTCCTCTGACATGACAACTGTCATTTCTGACATTGAATAAATGGAATTCTCTTCTTTGTAATGCAAAGTACGCTGAGTACAGACTTGTGTGCATAATCCTGCTACTCAGTGAGTCCGAAAGCAGTCATTTTGTACATTAACTCGGGATTATACTTATTGTATTAGATGGATTCCTTTCTGATAGAATTTCATTTGTTACATGAGGGAATCCATTTCTGCTGCAACACTTGGCTGGAGATACATTTTGTTCACGTGTCACATGCATTTCAAAAACCTGTATGTTAATCTGTTGGGAATCTGTTAGCTTGACAAGCAAGCTTTTTTTTTTTTTGCCTCTTTTGTCTTTTGTCTCATCAATAGGCTTTTTTCATTTTGACTTGTCATAGTAGTTTCCCGGTTCTATTAGGTGTCCCAGTAAGCCATGAGAGTGGTTGTGTCTGAAATCACCTCATAGAGTAGTGCACTATATTTACCCTCTACCATTTTATTTGAGTGTCTGAATTTGAGTGTGAGGTTTATGCAATATGAAGTGCCTTCAAAAATTCCCAAGATGGAAGCAAAAAGTAGTGCCCATGTATACTACTTTCTGCTTTGACATGTCAAAATGTGCGCGCTTAAAAAGTTCTAGACCAGGATCGTGAAACTGAAGCGGATAAATGTAATGTTAAATGTTAATTGTATTATTTACACCTGTGCTTTTCCTGCTGTGACATGTCAAAATCTCTTCTGTTAAAAAGAATCACAAGCTTGGACAAGGTGATTTTAACAGAGAGCAGACATTAATCAGAAAATGAAATGTGTTAAACAAAAAAAAACATAGAAGTACCTTTAATATTGGATACATACCTGTAGAACTGGCATAGTGTGAAAGTAATATTCATGAGGGGATGACCATGAATATTTCTGTTTTCAACTGAAGCTTTGCAGAGATCTTCTCAATGACAGCTTAACATTTTCTCTCCGTTCCTCAATAATTGAAGATTGCTGCTTTAACTAGGACATATTCCAAATTTTTTTTTTCTATGAGAAGCAAAATCCTTAAAAATAACTCGGCATTTGTAATTCTGAAGTGTGTGTGTGTGTGTGTGTGCTGGAAAACAGCATATCAGCTGCTATAATCAGTTCTACCACAATAGTTCAGAACCACAGGATCGCGCTGCAGACACCCAGATTGCAGCGCCACAAAAGCATTGCAGGTGAAATGTGATCCTGGAGATATGAAGACAGGCGGCGGAGTGGCGAGGAGGGACCTGCGGGCGAAGCCTCGCAGCCTCCAGTCACATATGGAGCAGACAGAAAGCGCAGAGCTTTGCCGAGCGGTTAGAGCAAAAGCGCTTCTTTTCTGTTATCGAACGACTCCTCCCGAGATAAACACACACTTGTCTTCAACTGGTAAACAAGCCACTGCTGATGTGTACAACACGAAACTACAAACCTATGTGTGTCTATGTGTGTGTTCGTGCAGGTGTGTGTCCTCGGTAGTGCTTCAAAAATGCTACATGTTGTGCCTCATGTCTCAGTGAACTTTCTTATGACAAAATAGGTCAACACACAGGTAGAGATCTTGAATTTCCAATTTATGGCAGCAGTATGGCAACACATTACTGGTCTTTTTGTACTTTTTCATAGTTATTTCCTGGATATAGTAGGCAGTAGGAAGGAATTTGTAATACTTTGGAAGTTTTACAGAGTTAATACCTCTTGAGTCTCAGCTCATAACGCTGCTGCTTAATTAACACCTTCATGTACATTTATTGAACATTTGTGCATGTCCAGAGCTCAGATAGGGACTATTTTGTCTGTCGTATTTAGTCTGCCAGCTTCTGAACTTGCACAGTTAAATCAGGGTGGTTTAATATAGAATATTTCATGCTTAACCACCGTGTTAATTTTCGTTAGCTGCCACCTGGATTATGTTAGAAAAAGAGGAAGAGGTAATATGGCTTTGTCAAGCGATCACAGTCGTGCTTCATCTATAAATGAGCCAGTCACAGGTATGCGCACCGCAGTGCTGCTACCTGCAGAGTGCATGAATAAAGGCCTCAGTCTTTTCTGTCTTGCTCTCCCTCCCCATATTAACTTCCACCCTCAGTTCTCTCTGGTGGATAAAGTTGTGATGTTGCTGCGTCTCGCCCCATTTACCCCACTTAGACTCAGAGTGGCTAATGGCAGCAAGTAGTAACTCCAGGGCTTTGCTATGAAAAGGGTCGAGGCCCATTGACTTGTTGAAAGAGAGGCAATAGAGTGTCTTCCTCTTTGACAGCCAGGAGCAATCAATGTTTGGGACTGGTTTGCTCACACAGTTTTATGTATTTTTTTAGTTAGTTTGTTAGTTTTCAAGTTTTGTACTTTTTATTTTAGTTTGTTTCAGTGGTCTAGTTCTATTGTCACATTCTAACATAGGATTAAAGAGAAGTTTAAAATATGTTTATCTTTTAATAAACCCTGTTATTCTATATTTTTCTTATTGTCAGTAAATCCCATGAAAAGACCAAAACCAACAATATGTTAATCTGTCTCTCAATACTTTCCAACTCTGTGGCTCTTAGCCCCAAGCCCACTGGTTTCTACTGAAGACGTATCTTTAATAACATATAGTTTCATTTTAAAAAAAGGCTCAGTAATTTCCTTGAACAGCTGGAAACTGTAGTTACTGGCAAGTTGTCCTTAAACAGGAGTAAATACTGTATTTGTTGGACTATTTCAGCTGCGGATTTGACGTTCAATTGAATATTTACGGCATCATGACAGTGTATGTGGGATTAACTCAAAATAACAATCCCTCATTGAGGGATTTTTAATTTGGACAACAATGAAGCTCCAGTGCGCAGAGGAATGAGATATATCAGGCTGTGGATACTCAGACAATACTTTAGTTAGGTGGATCAATTCATTGTTGGTTTGCTTTGGGATTTGTTGACAATAAGAAAAATATAGAATATCACCATTTTGTCTTTAAAAAAGACAGAAGTTTATTTGTTTGCACTTCTCGCCCTGCGCGCAGTATTGATGACATTTAAGCCCTTACTGAGTGTGAGATGTCTAATTTAATACACGGAACAGTCAAACTCTTTTTCCAGGACTGCTCGCAGCATTCAACCTTGACATCAAGCTGTCAAGAAATGTTGGGTGAAACTGTGACTTGGCAGAAATGAACCAAACTGATATTTTTACATTACATAACAGCGCAAAAGTGCAATTTTTATTTGAGTGTAATTTTATACACTTGCTTGTCTCCTCATTGATTTGTGACCAATTTGGTCTTAAAACACTAACAGTAGTTTCTATTTATGTTCACTTCAGTAGAGTAGATCCTCATAATGTATATAGTATTATATTTTTTTAAGTTGCTTAACTATACTTTGTATCTGTTTTTGTATTTTTGCTTTCCCTGCTTGGGGACAGTAAAGCTTATCTTATAACTCTAGCTGGTATCTAAAAAAAAACAACAAAAAAACTAAAGTGAAAACTGGCTAAATGTCTTTACTGTAGATTTTTTTTTAACCTCCTGACCGTGTTTTTTTTTATACAGTATTTGATAAAATTTCAGACGTTGTGTTCAGAGTTAAGATGTAATTTCCCTCTCTGACATAGAGGAGAACATGTGAGGGCAGTAACACACAGACACACACAGTATACATATGAAATGCCACTTGTCAGAGTGGCATAGAGGCAGAACTGACAGCCTGAAGAACGCGTCTGAAATTGACAGTTTTTATCTTGTTAGGCGGGTAGGACAAGGACAGCTGATTTGAACGCCTGCTCACACCAAGTGTTCACTTAGACACACTCCTCCTGCACACACTGCTGCATGCCTGCATTAACAAGCTGTGCAGCCGGCCTTGAACGTACACAAAGACACGTTTGTGTAAATCCAGTCACTTTCATACGTTTGTGCCACACACATATACTGCACTACGTATGCTTGGCATGCAAAGAATATCTGAATCCTGTGAAACGTGTTAAAGCATTTCAAAGTTTCATATTTTCCCAGAAGTTATTTCTCACTGCCTCACACACACACACAAACCTGAAGATATGTATGTAAGCAGTTAGATGTAATACCCTACAGTTATTACATCTGCACACTCATGCATGTGTTATGCATATGCACCTTTATATGCACACTCACACACAAATACATATTCCCTTTGGCAAGGAGGCCTGAGAGTGTTTCCCAGGAGTGAGCTCAAGGCAGATCTGAAGGAAGCACAGTCACTCACTCACACACACACACACACACACACACACACACACACACACATCTCACATCCATCATCAAAGCCTCAGTGTTGACAGGCTTATTTACTCAATAGGACAAAACCTCAATCTCTATCTATATATATCCCTCTGTTGCATCCTCCCTTTCTTCTCCCTTTCTCTCATTTTTCCAGTGTTTTTTTTTATTTTATCTATTTACGCCCACATTTAATCACTGATTCAGCTCCAGGCAGCTCTTTATGATGTGTGTCTATTGGTGTGTGTGTGCGTGCGTCTGCAGCTGTGTGTGCTTGCACAGTAAAATCTAGCGGGCACCTCCGTCTGTGTGTGCACATGCATGCACACACACATGAAGACACACGCGTTGATAGATGTGAGAGCACGCTGTGGGGCTGTGTCACTTTCCCTGAAGGACTGATGTGTGTGATTGTGTGTCTCGGTGTCTAGAGCCAGACTGTTGAAATTCAAAATAAATATACGATGGAAGATGGTGGTGAATTCTGAAGTAGGAGCAGACACAGCTTTACACCACCTTCATGATTGAGTTGTAAGAAAGGAAATATGAGGATTTGGTTAAGTTTCAAGTATTGTGGGGCTCAGTTTTGGTAATTAAAGGATGTTTCTGGACTGTGTCTTTAAATGTGTCTTTAAATGAGGTATACATCTTTCCAAACCTCTGTCTTCTCTCTCTTTCATGCCACTATATTGTCACTGCTAGTGTTTTCTCAAGGTTATAATTACATTTCCAATAAAACCCCATTGCTTTCTGTTGCAAAGATGTTCGGTTCGGTTTTTATTTTATTTACTTTATAAAAGAGGTGAGTCAGAATGATATCCCTCAATGTCCTTGCACTAAGTCTAACCAATTTTCCAATAAAATATGGGACTTTAAAATATATTCATGCACTTCACAAAAAACAAATCAAAGACTAGTGTCAAAGTTGCAGGCAAACAGCAAACAAAAGCTAAAATCCAACATAAAATTGACTTCATACACATACTTCAAAGCCAGTTGTTCAAATGCTGCTAATCAATTTGAATCTTGGCTGTGTGAAGTCATTGACAGGAGAAGAGATGGAATCGGACTTGGCAACCGGAGGAGCAGTTCTTTAATTTTCCAGTCATCTCTTTAGTGATTCAGACGTAATGATCCACCAACAACAAATGAGCAGATGATCAAAAAAGTCATTAAAGGAGTTGAGAACAGTGTCGTGTCAGCTAAGCATGACTAGAGTGGACAATTGTTTGAAATTGAACCCTGCTGAACCCACCAAAGCCATCGTGACCTGGCGTGAGTTTACATTTTACCATTAAAAACGTACACATTTTTTTGGCTAATACCAGTGTTTTTAGAAGGAGTTTTTTTCCACAAGCATGCAGTATTTCTCAGTATTTTGATTCATGACTAAATTCTGGCTACAGTATGACCCTGCTACTGTACTAAACTGTTTTTCTAATGGTGTTCTCAAAAAGTGAAATGTCCATATCCATCACTGAGTGGAATGATGATGTTTAATTGGGAACCAGAAATCAGGGAGTTTAACTAAAAGAATGAGATGAGTAAAACAAAGTTTGACAAGCCCAAACAAGTACTGGTTCTGTCCAGTTTCATCAAATACTAGAAGCAGTGAACAGAAAAGGGAAGTTTTCTTTCTTCAGGACCACACCAGTATGTTTACGTTAAATAAGACACTTTTCTAGTGTCGTCTGTCACTTATTTTGTTGTCTTATGGGAATGAATATGCATCACTAAGAGGCCCCGCTTGTAGTGTTAATCCAGACTGAGGATACAAGAGAACTCAAATCCTCCTCAGCATCCTAAACATCCTGGCAAATGAAATGTAAAGGTGCACCCATCTAATTAAATAACAGAAACCGCATCATTATCGGTGTCATTATCCAAAACATCAGCAGCACCCCCACATTTGTGTGGCTTTGTTCTTTTTCAGAACGTGAAGATGATTTGTGGGAGTTGTGAAAAATCACACATTCAACAAAGTTAAAACAACAAGGAATACTGTTTTTATTTATTTCCTGTTTTTGATTTGAAGTGCGCTAATGAATCATTCATATACTGTATCTTTAAGCAGCAGCAAATATATGACTGATGTCGTCCTCTGTGTGTGTGTGTGTGTGTGTTAAAAGTCCTGGCTGGGTCTCACACCATAATTGGATGATATTCTTCTATCTGATAAAATCCATGTAAGCAGGTGGCGGCTGACAGAGAGCCGTTTGTGTGTGTTTGTGTGCTCTGACACCAGTATTTTAGGAAAGGTGTGTTCTGTGTTTTGTGTCTCCTCCAGTTGATTAAGACAGATGCTTTCTCCCTCTGAAATTTAATTCGGGCTACTTCAGCACTTCCCTCTCCTGTCTTCCCTTCTTCTTTTCTTCTTCTTGTGTTTTTTTCCCCCCTCCCCTCTGTTAAATGATCATACGCAGGGGAAATTAGCTCCGACACTCGGTTCTGCACTCGGCCGCGCACACGCTCGTGTGTGTGAAAAGCTGAGATAGACATCAAACTGCGCTGGGCAGCCGTCATATCTTCCTGCTGTGCTTGTTGCAGAGACTTGTCAATTTACAAAATACACTCTCCTCACTTCTCTCGCCTGCTAACACATCTCTGTGATTGCACCATTAGCTGTTGAGCTGAACCCTGTTTTTCATTTCTCACTTTACCCAAAATTGCACTAAGGAGTCATTTTTATGCCAATACAAATGCAGCTCTATAGTAACTCTAGACCGTGTCCCTTCATGACTGAAGTGACTGGGAAAAGTTTCAAAAAGATAATTAGAATGGAGTACAAAGCACCCGAGCTTCAGAACTGGGATTATGCGACACAAGCTCTTAAGAGCTATCGTCCATTTTGTGCCTTTTTTGGAAATGAGAAACATATTTTCAGCTTCTTCTGTTGTTTTGGAGAAGCCTGAAATGAATCTGTTCAAGGTTAATAAGCGTTGTTGATACTGATAAACAAAACATGCTGTGTTATGATTCACATAAGGTGAGGAGATCATGGCAATTTGGGTTGAACAATAAATTTGATAGTGATGGCAATGATAACAGTTTTATGAGTTTGCCCTTTTTTCCTCCATTTTACCTGAAATTGATTTAGTCGACTTAGTCATCTAATGAGAGAAATTGAAACAGGCACTATAGTTTTACCTTAAAGTTATAACACTTAAGATTTTAGTTCTGGTTGATTTGCGGTTACTGGTGGTAACGCTAAGAATTTGATGATTTTAATAATGTCTTGACAATTTAAGTCCCAGAATTGTGTTTGGAATGACACGTTCATAGATTATTGGAAGCAGGAAACACGGTTTGAGCAGCTACTCTGTCAGAAAAACAGTAGAAGAAAAGAAGCAACTTGTGTATTTCCCCAGTTGTTCACTGAGTTTATGTCTTCTTTATAACTAGCTGTAGATATACTTGTGCTGAAGTGAATATGTTTCCATTTCAAAATGCGCAGGATGGACTGTTCAGCATGTGCATGTGTTGTTTTCTTTAAATCAAAGGCCTGTTTGGATCCAGTGCAGGAATGGCTGACTCCGCCACTGACAATGCAGACTACTGTATAGAGAGGTAACTAATGATGCATCCCTATAGAAAATAAAACATTTTTTGACTGCGTTTGTCTCGAGGATGAGATAATTACACTTGTTTTCTACAGTTTCACTTGTAGGAACTTCTAAAGAGAAGTAAATATTTCAAAAGGCAGAGTAAGGCAGACTTTTCTTGACTTATTTGAAGAAAGAACAAGATTGAAAAGCTCAATGGCAGATCAAATGATGTGTAAACATGTAGATGTAGTCTGCAATTCTAATCCAATACATTTTTTGTCAAATTCAGCAAATATCTCCTCACGGTCCGCTCGCTGTCCGTTCTGTGTGTGCGCTGAAACAAGTCTGGTGTTTATACACAGCCCTGGCTCTGTAAATGGGAAACAAACAGAGTGGCTCGGACCAACCCGTTCTCATTCCCTGGTCTTCAAATACGACGCTTTGTCACAACTCGTGCACAGGACAACACTAATGCTGTGAGTTACTCACACGAGTTTGAAGGAGCACTGAAGGGAGGAGTGTATTTGTTTGGCTGTTGCGTTCAAATATCAACAAGCTTTCTCCAGACTCGTAGACTACACCTTTAACATTATTAGCATAAAATAATGGGCCTGATCCAGTAGATGTGTTGGGAATGCCACTCTGTAAGTGGAAGGCAATCC
>NTHP01000207.1:506200-530482 GCA_003416845.1 Oplegnathus fasciatus | reverse complement strand
GCCAAGTCATGGCAGGACTGTGATCACCAAATCAGACACAGTGACCATCTTGATAGAAAATGCAGACGCATCCCGGCATTAGCATGAATCCCTGACAGCTCATAACATAAAACACAATACTGTACTCTATCTACCTGTCTCTCACTGTCTCTCTCTCTCTCTCTCTCTCTTCCAAGGTCACTTGTCCCATGTAACGGTGAGTGAGGGGGAGCACAATAACCATGGCAACTGCTCGACGGGCCCAACTCCAGACTGCTCCCCCCCCTCCCCCGACACGGCCCTGAAGAACATTGAGAGAGTCATCCGCCCACAGGTGAGTGCGCGCACACACACACACACACACACACACACACACACACACACACACTAATGAATGTGTTGCAGAGGCACCTGATGCATTATTGAACATCACAGTATCCACCTACAAGTAGCTTAAACACCTGCACCCACCCACCTACCCACACACACACACACACACACATACATAATGGTAAACATCTCTCTCCCTCTGATTGTTTCTCTCTGTTTGATTTCATCTATACTCATCTCTCTGTTTCGGTCTGTGTTTGTTGCTCTGTCAGTCACTCTCACAGTAGATTTGAGTTTAGTTCCGTTTGTCCATCGAAACATCATCTCCTGGTTACAGAAACCCAGATGAGCCCCTATCCTGGGTCAGAGAGCTTGACTGTTGGGTTACTGTGAAAGAAACTGTAACACTGTGGATGTAAACACCTGCAAACACATACAGACAGCTTCCAGTCTTGGGGTCATGATTCCATTCAAAATCTGTTCTCAATTCAGCCTTTATTCTGGATTCAGTAAACCTGCTACCAGTGTTGTCCATGCAAGTGTGTTTTTGTGTAATGAAATGTATCTGTAGGCTTCATTGTACACAATTCTCCGCAGTTTCCTGCAATCACAATCCCAAACCTCCACAGTTGCGAAACCGTGGCTTTGAAGCATTGTTGTCTGCAGCCGACCCATCTGGGCGCTCATTAAAGATTGGGTTGTTGGGCTATGTTACCTCCAAGCCCATCTCTTCTTCTTCAAAAACACACCAGCAACCAGATAGCCAACGTAATTTCAAGGAGAATGAGGAAGCAAGTAGAATAAAACAACACATGTGCTGTACAATGATGATATGCAGCCATTGTGAAAGTTTTTTTGGCATCCTCCCAGATCCATATTCTTCATGTGTTTACAATCTAGCTATAATTTTGTCATCCTGATTGTCCGTACTGTAATTTTACTATGTCTATTGCACGTCTGTCCATGTCTGTCCATCGTGGGAGGGGGATCCCTCCTCTTTTGCTCTTCCTGAGGTTTTTTCCATTTTTTCCCCTGTTAAAGGGAATGGGATTTTTTCCTTATCCGAATGGAGGGTTTAAGGATAGAGGGTGTTGTATGGTGATTTGTGATATTGGGCTATATAAATAAAATGGACTTGACTTTTAGCAAAGAGATATTACATGCAGCTTTTCCCACTTTGGATGACTTTCGCCTGTGTGCTTGAAACAGCAACTCTTGAAAGGACGAGAGCACCAGTATGTTCACATTAATTGCTGCGGACAGTGCGCGTACAGCCGCAGACGAGATGGTGGGTGGTCTGGTGCAGGGACCATGCTGAGCCCTGACGTGATGAGTCATTGTAGTGTGTGGGAGCTTATTTTTGACAAATTATTCCAGTTAACTTACTTTTTTAAATATAAACTGCTTGTTTGTTAATATTTTAGTCAAACTTTTACTTTGAAAAAGACAGCTTAGCTTAAGTCTTAGCTGCCAGTTGTGTTGCAGTTGACTCAAAACATGAGTAAACCCCTCCTGTATTACTGCACAACACACTGCAGTAAGAGCCTGGAAATGGGTGTAGTATTAGCGAGGAGAAACTGTAATGCTCCTTGCATGAAACGCCATCTGCACAGGTGCATTTTCAACTCATCAGTCACATAGTAGTTGGTTGTCATCTAAACCGTTAAATGGATCGTTTAATTGTGAAAGTGAAGGTCTGACATTGATAACGTGGAGGATACAGTATCTAAGGTGATCCAGATTGAGAAGCCAAATCCAGCAGGCTGTTAAAATTCAGTGTCCAGGCAGCCTGAAGTTAACGTGGGTTCATCATCTACTGCTGAAATGATAATACGGAAATGACTCATGCATATTTGTGTGGAATCTAATAAAAATGCTGCAGTAGGATTATTTCAGGGAAGGGGCCTCTGGGGCAACCAGTGTAGTGTTAAAGAAATATGCAATAAATATGTATCAGTATCATCATATCAGAGGTGGATAACATTGGTTTTTGTACACACCTAAATGCTCAGCGAACTTCACTGTCTCTTAGAATAGATTAATAATGTGTCACTGATCATGAATAACTTCAAATCAACATTCAGCAATTCAAATGCGACAACAAATCAGCCTCATTAGTCGACTAGAGAGTAATTTAGTCCTCTCACTTCTGTCACTGGGAAGATGGTATCAGACACGCGACGGTTTCACACCTTGATAATTAAAGGCAGTTGTTTTTTCAGTCTGCAGATGACGTGTGACACAACACTGAAAAAAAAAATCCCCATGAACTGCTTGTTTAGTCTAGTGATTAATCATTAAATATTAGCTTACAGAAGCATAAGCAAAAGGTCCGGCAGTGGGGGGAGATAATTATCTTGTAAATCAACTTTAAAAGACACTTGTTTCCTTTTTTTTAACTTTAAGAAAATACGAGTTTTAGGGCTCATAATGAGACTAAACTCCTCACAACTTCACCTGCCTCTAAACTCTCTGAATGTCCTTCACTCACGTCGACATGTTCTCTCCCTCCATTGTTTCCTTACAGTACCTCACCTGCTCTCCCATCATCCCCCCTCATCACAGGCCTATCTTTGGCATGTTAACTAATGTGTGTAGAGGGATCACATGCGGTGCCCAGCGGGCCTCCGCTCGGCTTGAAGCGCACATAATCAAGGAGCACCGGAGTTCAATTTTATAGCGCCTAATTAATTCTCTAGAATTCATTTCATTTCATATTAGTGCTCCCGCTGGCTATTTCATCAGTACACACTGTACGGCAAACACCAACATGCGCACAAACACACACTCGACCGTTGCATTATGTATAGAAGAGTCTGGTATAGCGCCATAGACCCACCTGTTTTCAGTATTAGAATATTAATGTGGTGCTTTCAGGCTTACAGAGGGGGGTTTTCAGCAAAAGCAGAGATTAAATTTCACTGTTGTTTGTCAACACGGTGGTACTGTGTAAGGATGATTTGATCAGAAGGTTTACTGCCATCAGTTATGTAATATTATATTAAATCATATCTAGCAATAAAAATGGTTGTTTTGGACAAAAATACATCTGATGGGAATCTCTTTAGGGACCTTGATATTAAAATTTCCCAGAACTACTGCAATATGCACACTTGACAAATTGTTGATTTAATTACTCTATTTCATACTGTTAATATTATTTCTATTCAATGTTATTGTCTTATCCTCTACTACTGCATATCACAAAGGTAACAGGGGGATAATGTAACATAATATAACTCTCAGTGTTTGTGCTGAACTCATTTTATGTCACACTGACAGTGTGTGCTTTCTTTTTTTACCAGTGATTTTAATATGGAGTGAATTGAGCATTTCTGTTTGTATTGCCCTCTGATTCTCAGTAGCCAACACTACATCTGGAAACTAGCAGAAGGGAGCTTGTAGATACGTGAATGGCAAAAATATCTTAATTTACCATAGAACTAAGTCTTATATCTCTGAAATAAGTAATTTGAGAGTTACCCAATTAACTCAGTAAAACTAAACTTAAAACAAGTATATAAGTATACTTGTACACCCCAAGCGTGTGATTGTTTTTGAATATAAGAAAAATAACATTTGAAGACGGGTTTGAGACTCTGTGACGTCCTACTTTGCACATTTTTTTACAGTGTGTAAACCTCCCTCCCCCTGTGACAAGGCTCCCTGAGGCTTGTTGCGGTAAATAAAAATGTGTTCTGGGTAATTTATCTCTTAAAATCCAGGTTTAAAAGAAATTATTCAGCTTGTGTGCAGCTAATGCCGCCGTAGCATTGACCATAAGCCAGCGGCTGATAAAAAACACATGCAATCACTTTGTAGAAGCGTGAAGAGATCACACAGGCTATGTTGACTGAAATCCTTGGGCTTAATGTTTGGGTTGGTTTTTATGTCTTCATCCATTGCTTCTTGTCCAAACTGTCAGCTGGACATGTTAGATCTCCACGAGATCTTGATCACACTCATGGGCAGATGGGATGTGAACAGATAGAATCAGGGAATAATGAGATGGATGAAAAGAAGCAGAAAGAGGGAAAGCAAGAAGGACAGAGCACACTGCATCATGGGGTTATCAGTTTCATGCCCACTGGCTCTGTGTCCTACTTTGCTGCTTTTGCGTGTGTGTGTCTTAAAAGCAACTTTTAATAACCATTACTTGCCTACGAGAGATTCCTGGTTACAGTCAACACATGATAGAACTCGTGTTTGCACGCACAAGCTGGTATCTCAGACAATCACATGGTGTGCGCACACACACACACACACACACACACATACACATCTATGTACTGCCTTTCTTGTAATAAAATTTTTGTGAGGACCGATTTGCATTTTAGACCTTTACGTCTAGACACATTACCCTCAGACAGTCGACTCTTTCTCTAAATGCTGTTTGAGGATTAAGTCTGCATTCAGATCAACATTACAGTAGCATTGTGTCAAAAAAGCAGCCTCTTCATTCATTTTGTGCCTCTCATGTATTAACATTACAGTTGAGTCACAGAGCTAAGCATCCGTTTTTCTGATAGAGAAATCCCCGATGATTTTGAAAAACCCAGGAATTCGTTTAACAAAACTTGAAGGTGCTTCAAAAATCATCAGACTCTTCAAACCATTTGGATTTAAAAAACAACAACAAAAAGAGATTTTCAACCTATTTCCGAAGTCGTGACTGTTTCCTACAGTAATCCAAACACAGAGTGTAGCTGGAAACTAGATATGTCCTCACTCTGCGAACCAAAACTAAAACGTTTCATGAGTCATATTTATATATATGTTTCTTTCCATTATTTTATATTTTTATGCACAATAATAAAATGTTTTAGTGTTGCACAAAATGAGCGAGGTATGTAATTTCTGGCTAACCTCTTAAGAAAAATAGTCACAGCTTGGAAAACAGGTAAATAAATCCTTTATACACATACATATATATATGTATGTATATATAATATGTATATGTATGTATGTATATTATATATATATATTATATATATATATATTATATATAGACTGGGGCTACTTCTGGTACAATATAGGACCAGCGCGGGTCTTCTGCCAAAAAGTTGATCCTGGCTCAACTTTTAGCCCCATACATTGCAGTGTTATCAGGCAGTGGACTGGACACTAGTCAAGGTGGGGAAGAAATATATTTCTGCTGTAATAACTTTCCAGAGTTGTAAAATTCAGCTGCATACTGCTGTGCTGTGTTTCAGCATGTAACATGCCTTCAAAATCATAGGTGTATTATTCAAAATTGACCTCCTGCTTTGTATTTTATCTTCTCCCTGATGCTTGTAGCAACACACATGTAGCTCCAATGCTTTTTTTCCCCCATCTGAGCACAGCCTTGGTGAAACACTTGGTTTTAGGGTTAAGGTCAGAATGATTGAATGAGTTGTGAGATAAAGATAAAGCTGGCAGTATTTTATATTTTTGTTATTGACAACAAATTCCATGAAAAGACAAATTCAGTAGTGCAACAGTCCGTCTCTCAATACTTTCCATCTTCCCTTGTCTGTTTGTGGCCCCCATTTGTTCCTACTGTATGTAAATCTTTAAAAAAGGGTCACAAGTACAAACAGCTGCCAGTTTATTTGGTACACCTAGATAAAACTATTGCAGTCTAATACAACAGTCCTGCAATAATTCCTCCCTTCATGAAGATTATAATGTACGTTTTTGTTGAGCTTGCTTTGAAGAGGTGTTGATTCAACTTTATGATCGTTTTGGAGGATGTAGTTTGTGGTGCTTTTTAGTGAGAGGTGTTTCTAATTAAAAAGTAATTTGATATAAATGTGATGGGCAAAATATTGGCAACAATACAACTCAAGAGCAGCTCAAACTACACCCTCCAAAATGACCATAAAGTTGAATAAACACCTCTTCAAAACAAATTCAACAAAAAATGAACATTACAGCCTCCTTGGAGGTGGAATTTATTGCAAGGTTGTTGTAGCTCTGCACTGTAGTACGTAGCAAACCTTACTCAAACGGGAAAAAATAGTCTATTTGTTGGTACTCAGACAGTATAAAGGGAAACAGACTAATGCTTTAAGATTAAGAGTAAAGGGATTGCATTACAGGGAGTGTCGTGTGTGTGTGTGTGTGTGTGTGTGTGTGTGTGTGTGTGTGTGTGTGTGTGTGTAGCCTAATAATAGAGAACAGCTTCTCTGTTTGTGTGTGTGTGATGGCATGTCATAGCGAGGCCACACACACACACACTCACACACACACACACACGTGAATGTAGATGTACAGTATAGTATGCATTGCACACGTTGAGATCGACTGTCACACATGAACACCTTGTTACATATGTATGAATACATAGGAGAATTCACAAAGTGACAGTCTGATAGAGCAGATAGCGTTCCTCACCACATACACACAGTCAGACACATACTCACAGTGGAGTGCAGATAAGGCAGCCTAACTGGTTTCTGATGCTTTACCGAGACGTGGAGATAATAGATGTTTTCCCCAAACTGAGGTTGAAAGGATTGCAGAGACGCATACAAAGCAGTCGATGGTAAATGTACAGAGTACGACACAGCTGTCACATAGGAGAGCGTGTACGAGCTTTAAGAAGCAGGCTAGCAACTGGTTTGTTAGTGCAAAATCCCTCTGGAGGATCTGCCTGAGGAAACTGGAAAAGAGGGTATCGATTTTAGTGTGTCTCTTGTAGTAGAGATGGTTTGTTTTGACCAACGTGGATCTTGTGAACTTAGAGGTGATATGTGTAATTTTAACATCAGTGTAGAGTAATTTTGAGATGACAGCATAATTACAGTAAACAAACAAGACCGTCACAAAAAAGACTGCCAGGCTCTACCCGCCCAAAGATATACTTTTAAACCAAACTGCTTGGCCAGATCTCACTGGAAATTGGAAAATGTTCAAAACTGTAAAAGGGCGCTGTTTTCCTCTAAACCTCCTTCCTCTGTAAAACCCAACGAAAAATCCCTCCAACATTTTTATCATCTTCATTAAAGCCAAAGGTAAAACTAGCATCCACGTCGCTGCAGGAAACACCTGAGATTGAGAAAAGTTTGCCTTGACTTTTAAAGCTCCATGAAACTTTTTTGTTGATATTTAAGTTATAATCGCAAAGATTTCCATTTCGTTGTCTTTCACGACACCTATGGCAATAATCGGTAATTGCAGGTGTGTTTTTGGACCTCACTTAAGTTTCAGTTTCATTTTCCTCATCTGTAGTCATCGACCTTTTCTTTGTTTGTTCGGCCATAGTAACTGTTAACTCACAGCGCTAGCAGACACTGGAAAAATCAGTACGCTGCTTCACACACAGGTGAGTTGAAGAGCGAGTCTGTTGCGTTAAAAGCCTTGTTAAAAGCCTAACTGTGTGCTGCTTGTGATTTTTCCGGGAAAGTTACTGCCAACACCTGGGTGGTAATACTGCAAATGCAAGTGCTTTCATCAGTGGACCATAGGCTCAATCCCCATTTTGTTGCATCATTCAGTGATAGATAGTGACTTAACAGATGTTTATTTAAATTAAATTCTTCGAGATTATATCTTTAACATTAAATGAAATGACTTGTGTAAGACTAATCTAATAGATTTGCTAGTACTATCAGTCCCACTGCGGATCAACAACTCCTTCTGCAACTCACAAGCTCACACAGGCTTTTTCACCAGAAAATGTCCAGATTTTTTAATACAACACGCGGACACAGACAGATCGCTAATCACTTTGGCATTTAGAGCTCATTAATCTGTTCACACTCATCAATCAGTTAGCCGCTGAGGCTGTGTTTGTGCTGAATACACACACAGTCACTTGATGATCCTTCTCTGACAGTGTTGCTCCAGTCAGTTAATCTTCCGGCAAATTTGCTCGGATCTGTGCGTAATTACCGTACATGTGTGTACTGTTCAATTCTATGAATAAGATTGCATTTGTGCCAGCTCTTTATCGAGCCAATATTGTAGGCTGTGCAAAGACAACACATGTACAAATACACACATGCACACACAAATAATAAACAATCATGGCAGTTTGGCTTCAGAGAGAGGTGGCAAGAAAGGAGGGTTGCAAGAAGCAAAAAGAGTGAAAATAGAGAGAAGAACCATAAGATGACAGAAAAAAAGATGAATTTACTTCACGTACCTTGGTCAGCTCATTCCTCTCATCATAGCGGCTTAATACACTCCACCTGAAGGTTTGAAAGTTGCAGGGACAACTAGGAGACCTTTAAGTGTGTATGTGTGTGTGTGTGTGGTTGTTAAAAAGGTTTGCTTTCCTAGTCAGCAGGATGCCTGTAGCCCCAGAGGAGAGGTGTGGGTCATACATGGCTAATTGAACTTACTCAAGCTAATGCTAAAAGCTCTCCAGTGGGAGTTAAACATCTGAGCTATTTCCTGGTATTTCCCTCCCGTATTAAAAGGATTTGCATGTAGCATTTTGATGATTTCAATAAATAATGCAGTTCATTCACCTCATTAGTTGTGAACCAAGAGGACTGCTGGCTTTCACTGGCCTCTGCACTGCATTTTAAATTGTGTGCCACTGTAGATTTGGCGGGAAAACTGCTTTATTACTTTATAACAGATAGCAGACAGAAGGGTGAATTACTTCTTGTTCAACTTGAGCTATAGTGACGCTTCCAATTTTAGATAATGGTCAAAGTGAAAGACTGTTCTGTGAGACTGATGGTAGGAGTAAATAAAAGCAGATAATGGGAGTAAATACAATTACGGTAGTACAAAGATTCTTTTTGTGTGTGGAAACAATAGCCAAAAACAAGCTGTTTGCTCTGAGGTTGCAATCTAGCACGCTGAAGCCAGACCGACCCAAAAGTATGAGGAATGGTTTGACCCACTGGCGTGTGAATCTCCTGAACTTCATGATTCATATGTTTTACACCCTAAATAATGCTTGATTTGTGCAACTTCAACAATAAAGCACACGTAAGGCCCATGTTGATGTCTCGGTAAAAGTGAGCACTTGTCAGTCTACTGTACAATCTGACACCTCCCCAAAGAAAACTCCAATTGAGTCTTGACGATTTGCTTTGTAAGGTTAAAAAAAGTGGTTTTCATTAAGAAAACTACCTGACCAGACCCCTTGATAAATACTGATCCAGTATTACAACAGTAACTGCACCGTTACATGACACATGAATAACGACCAGACAGAAATTTAACGAATTGAAGTGAAAGAGACTAAAACCGCAGTATTCCTTGGGGAAAAGATTAACCCTGTTTTTTTAAATAAATCCTGCTGTGCAGAGGCAATAAAACTGACTTCATATATTACCCATGAGTGCTCCCACTACCACATTTATCATGACCAGCTGAGAGAATGTTTAGATTGTAAGAATATTATATTTACTTACTTTTGTATTTCCAACAGTTAACAAAAAGGCAAAAAGAGACTCTTCAAGCATGTCAGCATTTCTATCAGTTAACAACAGCACCAAGTAACTGCACAGTACTTCAGTGGACAGTACATGTGTGTCTGGAAAGGCACAGGCACTCATACTGCTGATGAACCATGTTTGAGCTGTCAGAGGGGGCACTATATATGTTAATGTCACTGAAATTGTCTCAAAGTGTGTCAGCACCTGAGAGGCTCACCTGAGTGAAACTTTCTAAAAATGTTTCTTGAGGGGAATCGTAAAAAAAGATGCTTTATCAGAAGAAACAGATGGAAGGAATGAGAGGCAAAACCACAGTGTATCAGAAGAAAGTGGGGATGCAGAATCAAGAGCTGAATAGAAGAGTCACAGTTTTAAGAGTTGCAGTTAAGTTTGTTTTGGATGTGGGGGGGGAATGGAGGTTTGGATGTTTACTTCTTTTATTTTCTATTCTCTTGTTCTTTTTCCTCTCTGTGAGTTGATGTGTTGTCTGCGCTACGCTTCTGAGCTTTTTGCCTTCTGAGTTTGTGTGTTTACATCTTTCTGTGAATGTGTGAGGCCACCGAAATAAAGGCAGAGCAAAATAAAGGGGAGAATGGAAAAGAAGCAAAAACACTGGAAACAAAAGACATGTGCATTGTTCCATATTGAGCATCATTAACTCTGGGCTACTGTTAACAGAAGAGAAGTTGCTCCAACAACTGAAATTATCAGTTAAAACCATTATGATAATTACCTTTCATTCCCCTGCTCATGTTAAATTGCTAAATCAGTTAGCCATTAAAGAGATTTATTGGAAAAGGCAACATTTTTTGAATAAACAACCCCCCCCTTTGGTACAGTTAACATACATTATGTTTTTCTTGCTTTGCTCCAGCAGTAAATTCTGCTTCTGTCCATTCATCAACAGTGGACACCCATGTTCCCCAACTCTACAAGATCTGATCTTTTAAGCATGATAATGTTATGATAACTGATTGTCGTGTTATTCATAATTTAGCACACAATTCCTCAGTTTCACACAGAAAATTAGCACTTCTCAATGTGTGCAAGAAAACTTAAACTGCAAAGCGCATCTCACCTCGTCTTCGGTGAGGAATTACATTTTTTAGCTAATAGGTGTGTCATTTATTAGCGCCTAAGCACAAACCCACACACATTAGCGAAGTGTTAAATGCCGTGTTTTCCCCCGGGGATGCTGTTCCAGGCGGGGAAAATGCCTTTTGCTGTAGTTTAGCGAGGCATGCAGGACCTGCCTGTATATGTGTGTGTTCTTGTGTGTGCATCTGTGTGTCTGCACTCATTAATCCCCTTCCAATCGGCCATGACATGTTCATTAGCCTGCTGCCCGTTTGCATTGTTAGCGCTAAGCCTCAGCCGGAGCCTACAGTATGTGTGTATGTTTTGTTGTATGTGTCAGTGTGTGTGCATGCGCGAGCTCTTAATAAGCGCGAGTCCAGAGAGAAGACGCCTTTAGTTGTTTGAAAGAAGCAGAAGCCAAATGCACAGAGACAAGGCAGAGATAAGTGCAGGAATAAAGAGATGCTTAAAGGGTGAATAGGAGATGTTGAAGTTGCCATTAAACTCATTAAACGTTAGATGGCATGCGAAAGAAGACACACACACACACGAGCACAGCCTCAACCTCCCACTTTGAAACACCAGAGAGTCACATTACAACAGTTCAATCATTCTGGGTTGATTGCTGTTTCATCTAATTTATTTTGGGACCGTTTTTGTTCGTTGTTACGCCTGCGGCAAAGTAAACACTGCAGGTTCTGTCTTCACGCATTGCGTGGTTTATTATTAGTATGTTTGACAGATTTTTTTGTTCTTTTTCTTTGTTATTTCACCAAAGGTCATCAAAGCTTTTGATTACAAAGAGGTCATAAAAAAAATGAATACATGTTTTTGACAGCAAGCTTGTGTAATGTCCCTCCCGTTTCCCAGTCAGGGTGATTCCCCGTTGGGCTCATACATCATTGTCTTATTCCCTGTTGCCTTTCTGGGCCGCAGTGATCTTGTTTGGTTGATGCATTGGTCCTTTAAACATCCCTGTTCTCTGCGGGATGCTGCTGCTCTGGTGTTATTCCCCACTGACCAACTCTCCACTGCAAAAAAAAAAGACAAAAAGGCGATCTTACTGCTTTGCCTGTGCTGCATTCTGGTCTGTTGGTTGGGACTTTAGTCTCTGTGCCTCTTATACACTGGATTTCTCCATGTGTGACGGTTTAAAATGTTAGTCCAAAAACACTCTCTCTTTGATTGACTGATACCAAACTATGAGTGTGAAAATGTCTCAATGTGGCCTTTGTTCATCCACCTATTCACAGGAAAAACACAGCAGAACAAACTGACCTTGAAATTCATGTACAGTGGCTATAGTTTTAACATTTTTGGGTGGATTCTTTCCTTTATTGAAAATAAAGAAAGAGTTTTTGGGAAATGCCCTTAATTGTTTTCTTACCAAGGGTTAGCCGAGAGGATTGATACCACTCATGTCTGTACGATAAATATGAAGCCATGGCCAGCACCCGGTTAAATAAGCAAGTCTTACTCTGTCCAAAGGTAACAAAATTCGCCTACCAGCACCTCTGAAGCTCACTAATTAACATGTTATATCTTGTTTGTTTAATCTGTACTACAACTGAAGTGTAAAAATGACATGTTTTGGTGTTACGGGCAATTATGTGCATGACAATTTCTCGGCTGGAAGCAGTGGCTGCGCCAGGTTAGCTGTTTCCACCTGTTTCGTGTCTTTGTGCTGAGCTAAGCTAATCAGCTATGGCGGTAGCAAACATCTTTTTTTTTACCTTACTCTTTTTACCTTTCCTCCCTTTCTTCCTTCCTAGCTTCATTCATTCCTGGCTAACCTCTTTCATCTCCTACTTACAATTCTTTCCTCTTACCATCACTTCTTTCTTCTGCTCTTTGTTCCTCCCCTTTTCTTTCTTCTGTGCTTCCATTTTCACTCATTGACAGGGAGAAGTGTTTTCATTTTTCTTCCAGTTCTCTTGTATTTTTCATGGCCCTTCTCGTGTTCAACCTATTTCCCTGCTCTTGTTTTGCTTTTGTTTTTCATCTCAGTTTAGTTCAGCCGATCTGAAGACTCTTCAAAGCCCAATTTGAGGGCACCGTGCATGGAAAAAGAGCCTCCTCTCCTCCTCTGCTTTCACTTCCTTTCATATTCTTTCTCTCTCAAGGTTCAGCTTTTGTGCCTTGAGTCACACACAAGACAGCGAAGGTCTCACGAAGGTTGTCATGTCTCCGTCTCTCAGCATTTCAGGATGTTATTTTGCCTTTATGGTTCGCTGTATTGATTCACTTTGCCTACCTCCCTCTTCTTGTATGCACACACACAGACACACACCAGCAGGTTTTTGACTGCCTGAGCTGTTTGTGAAGCATAGCAGCAGGTTGTTGAGAACTGCAAATGCCTCATTATGTAAGATGTGTTTACCAGATGCCAGTCTACAGTTTCAGTTGTCCTCTGCCTCGCTTTTTTCTCTCACTCTGTCTCACTCTCTCACTTGCCGTAAGCAATCATCATGGCTCTCTCTCTCTCTGTTTACCTCTGTCCCTCTCTCTCTTTTTCTTTTTTACATTACATAAAACATGTAGACATCTATATATCTTATTGCATCACAATAGTTGAGTTTTTGTCACTAAGGAGGAAATTACAACCATTCCCTTATATGGAGATCAGACTGCACAAGATTTTGATGATCTCTGGTCATAAAGTCATTAATTCTTGCCATGACTTGACAGAAGGCATGGCAGACTACATGTTGGACCTCAACCAGTCATCGCTTGCCGTCTCACACAACTTGCATGATGGGCAAGGTGCCAGGGAGCCACCAACAACATAATTCCTCTTTCACTTTGCCATGTTTATAGTTCAATGTACGAGTGCACTGTGCTCCTACTGTGTGGGTTAATGTCATGGAAGACACTGTAAAAGCGACACACTGGGACACTCATTTTACTTCCTGATGTCCCATGTCGGATCGGGTTGGTTATTATCATGCTGATATCGTGTAGTTTAATCACCCTAACCTTAGCCATAACTACCACATGCTAAACCCCAACCTAATTTTAACCAAAAACTTTTACCTTTAACTTGTTTACCTTGTGGGAACCAGTGTTTTGTCCGCAAATGTGACGTGAATCCCCATAATGTGACTGTGTGCAGAGATTTTTGTCCCCACAGTGTGACTGATACTAGCGTGTACACACTCTCGCCATCTTTCTCCTATTTTTCAAGGGATATTTGGCTAAGTACTGGACAAACATCACATGAGAGAAAGAGGAAAATATGTAAACTACAAGTCAAACAGTGCATTACATTGAAAAAGCCAAAATTCAATGCCTATGAAACACTTTCAAAGAAACCAAAACATGTGCTTTTAATGTGTTAAATTAAAAGTCACATAAAAGGAAAAGCAAAGAACAAAAATCGATAAACCCACAATACAGTCAGTTACATTAGAGAGAATATAGTAGTTTAGTTCATATAAAGCACTCAAAAACAATATAAAAGTTTTCATCTCTCTTCATCTCTCCTTCTTATCTTGTATCCAGCCCAAGCAGCGCACCTCTCTGTCCTCGTCCCTGGACGTCCAGAGGCCGGTCAACCACAGCTGTGAGCCCAGTGAGGTGAGCTCGTCCCTGGGCTACGCCAGCTTCAGCACCAGCCCCCCTGCCAGCCCTCCGCTCAGCCCCAACCAGGAGGACTCTGCAGGCTCCAACGACGACTGTCAGCTCACAGGTAGGACTCACGGAGCGGGAGAGCGATTAGTGTTAAAGGATCTCAGAAGTGAGAGTGAGCATCTGCTGAAATGCATTCTTCCCTGACCTCTGACCTCCCTGTGGAGGAGGATCAGCAGAAACACAAATATCTCCTCAAGGGGAATATGACAATATGAAAGCTCTTGCTATCAGGTCTGTCTGCTGCGGTGACATGAAGCAAAGCAATTAAATCAAAGAATTGTTGTCATTCGTGACAGACATACACTTGACTTGTATATAGATATTTTATTTATGCTGTTGGCCATTGGTGCTTTTTACATATATACACCTATTTTTTCACTGACTTGTTTACATAATGCGCCGGTCCTCTTCTTCTACCTTTATTCGTTCAGCTTTGTTGTCCTTGTTCTTAGCTGTTATGCATATCCCTGTGTACTGTAAGTACATTGAGCGCAATGAATAAAACAGTCAAATTCCTTATATGTGCACACATACTTGGCCAATAAAGCTGATTCTGAGATATTCAGATTTAAAATGAACATTGTCTGTTATAGGGTTGCAACTAACAATTATTTTCATCATTGATTCATTTGTTAATTATTTTCTTAATTAATCAGTTAATCGTTTGGTCTATAAAAACTCAGAAAATAGTAAAAAATGACCATCACACTTTCAAAAAGCCCAAGTTTACATGTTCAAATTGCTTGTTTTGTCTCTCAAAAACCCAAAGATATTTAGTTTAATATCATAAAAGACAAAAAAAAGCAGTAAATATTCACATTTGAAAAGCTAGAACCTGTGATTTTTTTTGCCTTAAAAAAATGACTTAAACGAGTCAGTGATCATCTAAAAATAGTTGCTGATTATTTTTCTTTCGATAGATCGACTAATCGATTAATTCACTAATCATTTCAGCTCACCCCCTCAGAAGATACATGCTGTATATCCTAGATCTTTGGAATATGGTTGTCGTATTGTGAAGCTTAAAATGGTCATTTTCTCTATGGAGTGTCTGTGGACAGGGAGTGCAATGTGGTCAGAGTTGGAATGAAAAGAGTTATCCAACATAGAAAATCTGTGTAAAATACTTAAAATCACACATCTATCTTGTATATTAACCAGTCGATGACTTAGTGAGTGGTCGGGTTATGTCAGCCCTATTCAGTTATGGCATCAATAATGCAGAAAGCACACATGTACTCTGAAAGTCAATATATTGAGTGTCTGTATAATACCTTTGACTTTGTGGTGCATTCATTTCTTGAGTATTACTTCACTATTATAACGCTGGTCAGGCCATTTTCTTTATTCTTGATGTTGAAACCTCCTCTTTCATTCTGTCTTTGTTGCCTCAGTGCAGGTGTTGTTTAAACTCTTTCAGCCTGGAAACCAAATGAAACTTTAATCCTCTTGCCCTGGGTCCCAGGAAATTGAAATCATATTTCTACTCCTGTCATACTTGAGACCAGAGCCAAGAGGCAAACACCTTAGAGGCTAACAACAGATCGGAGAAAGAACTGCTGGACTCAGTCGGACTGTGGACGGAGTGGAGAGCACACCGTGAAAGCTGTAACATTTCTGTCAAAGGGGAATTAGAGATATGATACTATAAATATATACTTTAGCATATATTTTTGTGATTTCAGCCTACAGTGCTATGTGAGCAATCCAAGGTTGAAACAAGCACTAAGAATAATTCCACACAGGGTTTTGACCTTTAAATAAAGTCACGTGGGTTTGACAAATGTTTGGCCGCACAACATGATTTATTAATGATAGACCTACTGGCGTGTTTGCAAGGTTGAAGAGCATCAGGCCAGGAAGAGAATTTCAGTGTTGAGCAAAGGCCCTGAAACACCAGAAAGAGCCAAAGCAAAGTTCATATGAATGGGTGACGCTAGAAGTGACTACTCGCAGTGCTAGTTGAGCTACCGTAGCCGGCGAGCTAACTGCTAACACACTAGCCAGCAGGGAACATACTAGTGCTAGTCAGTCATGATAGCTCTTCGAGATAGCTACCTTGCTAACTGTCAAGCTAGTTAGCTCGGTCACTAACAGGACAATAAGTTCACACAGTTACACAGCTAGTTAGCTACGATAACATTTTGGACTCTTGCTCTACGTTCCCTCAAAAGTCAGCACTGCCGAGGTAGTTTGCTACTTTTAAATAGCGTGAATTAGTGTGTCAAAGTTCACCAAGGTTGAACACAGTGCCTGGGTTTATTCTGACCTCCGTGAGGGAATCCACCGATCACAGTGATTGCATTGAAATGAATGATTTGCGCTCAAATATAATTTTAAAAGATGTTGTGACCAGGCCTTAACAAGTACATTCTTTTCGAGATTTATTTATTACTATTGAATAAGAAATGTAGTTGTTTTTTAGGTTTTGCCTTGAAAAAGGGACATTTCAAAGGTTTTTTGAGGTGAAACCTATTCTTAACTTGTATATTAGTCTCAAGTCTGTTTGAGCGGAAATTAGGATGCAAACAAGCACTTTCAGGGGAAAACTCTACCGGATATCTTAAAAACTAGGCTCCAAGACATCAGCAGAAGATGCTCTTTTAGTCCTGTGGGGAGTCTTTTTTTTACTGTCAGACCAGATGAAACACTGTTAGTTTCATCTAATGACATCCCCCTGCTGAGTTTAAAAGTTTCTCCTCCAAAAAGGAATATTCCATCTACTGAATGAGGTGTTTTATCCTAAGAATCTCATAATGAGGGCAGTTAAGTCTTAAATCTGCACATACGCACATTTCAGTACTTTTATTTATGTTCACATAATAAAACAGGAACATAAATACTAAATAATGCAAACATGTTCAGTATTCACACACATTTTTTAATGGGATTGTATATTGGTCAAACAATTTTAAATGTTTTTACATCATGAGACCTTAAAATAACTACATTTTGGTCCCTGTGACCCCTGTTTGCAAACATTTTACCCCCCCCATATGAAAATATTTTTCCTTCTGATTTATATATGGGCATGTAATAGTACCAGAGTGATTACAGTTTTTAGTGTTCTGAAAAAATAACATTACTTTTGTTGAAATTTAGAAATTTAGTTTTTCACTCCTCTAGAATACCATCTTACAGACCCCTCGCTATCCTCGTGCCACGCTTTGGGAACCACTGGTTAACCACCTGGTTTACTCCTGAGTCACTAGCTTCATGTGTTACCATAGCGATGAGATTCCCTGTTGTCATGGCGAAGTGGTGGCCTTGGCGATAGCTAGCTGGTGACGCGGCAGTGAATACTTCCTTCTCTCACCTGGGTTTCAGTCCAACTGTCCCTGACACCCGCTGCCATCAGGCACCGACAGAAGAGGCAAAGCAGGGGAAGTCGACCAGGCGGGAGGCATTTTCTGTGTGTGTGTGTGTGTGTGTATGTGTTTCATCCAGGAGCAGTTCAGAGGCACAACTAGACTTTGATCTGTGTAGTGCCTCGAACGAAAAACACATTCATTATCAATCCACAGGTGCACGCACACATAGACACAAGCACACACACACAGACGTAAAACTGAATGAGACATCTTGATCTACTATTCTCATTGAAGCATTGCCATGGTATTTATGTAACAAGACTGTGTTATTTCCGTATTGAAACCTACATAATGAGTCTTGGGCTGGATGTCTTCTGAGGACAAAGACTGAGGGGCAATGATTGATCACAGTGTTGAAAAGCTCTCGTTTTTAAATTGTGGATACATAAGAATTTCATGACTTAGAAGATGTTCATGCTTTGATACTGATGCTAGCAGTCTGGTGTGATTACTAGGGATTACTTTTATTAAAAGCAGTACAGCAATACTTGTACAGCTTATCAGTACTGATACTTATTGGCACTCCTTGCTAATTCTGTAATTAAACATTTTCAGATAATGACAGAAAATGGGCATCAGAGCCACTNAGTGGCTCTGATGCCCATTTTCTGTCATTATCAGAAAATGTCCCACTTTTAATTACAAAATTAGGAGAATATACGAGTTTGGGGGCAGCGGACAGGCTGCTGTGACTGTGGCACAGCAGCCACTTTGCTCACAAAATCCAACAATTGTGTCCTATTATTGTTCCATTATTACCAGTACTCTGTACACAGCAACTGTTATGCACATGCATTTTGTTTCAGCTGTATCTTCATTTCCTTTTCTACAGTTAGTTGGATTTCTTCGAGCAAGTTAACCTTTCAGAACTTTGTCACACTAGCCAAATTGAAATTGTCTTTCTTTAAATGCAGGAATGACATTTAAATACTTATTACAGCTCCAACTGCCCAGAAACTTACCTGTATTTCAGTAGTATCAATACTGGTCTTCAGTACCCATTCCTAGTGATGAGCTCAGATACATGAAACCTGTTGATCCTGCATTCTGTTTTGTTTTCATCTTAGGTTGAAAGCATGAAATATGACCAGAATTACCTGACAGTAACAACTTCCAAATCAATCATTCATCATTTTTCTTCTTTTTTGAATTTGCTTCAATTAGACCCAGACACTCGACTAGTATATTATTATTTGCAACATTTGAAAAGTTCCCGTAATATTTGCACGAGGAAAAAAGACTGATGCAAACATACTGCAACTTGAGGCACTGGAGGGAAGACTGTCCTCTCTCATCTTCTCTGTTGATTTTATTAGAATTCACTTTTACTGTAACAGTATTGCCAAAACAGGTAAAAGTACGTTTACATAAAGAAACTCAAAAGCACTCATAATGTCTCATCACCACACTTATAAAACACATTATATAAGCACTACAGTACATTATACATACGAGTTATAATGTATTCTTCATATGTATACATCCATTTTCTTTCTCTCTCTCTCTGACTTTCTCTATATGTCTCTCTCCCTCGCTCTCCTCGCCTGAAGCTCACCAGGAATAGATTGGCACCCATTTATATTTCCATTTAATTTTTTTCTCAATTTTTTTTCTCCTCCTCCTTCTTCTTCTGCTACTCCGCTCATCCCTCCTGCTCTCTCTACTTATTAGCTTTATAAGTCCCATTGTGGGGTTGCCATGGTAACAAGTGGCTTACAGAGAGAGAGAGAGAGAGAGACAGAGGATGAGAGAAAGAGGGAGTATATGTATGTATGTGGATACAGAAGGCAAAGAGTCACAGAATTCAAAGGATGCCAGTGAAAAAGAGAGTGGGTGAGGGAGAGAGAATGAGAGTCTAACGTTGCAGGGGGGAGGAGGAGGAGGGGTGATGAACGAAAATCAGGAAATTGGAGAGAATGAAATGTGAGATTTCAGGGGGTTGGATAGAGAAATGAGGACAAGAAAGTGAGGGGAACACTTGTTTTTTTTCCCCTGCACACCATAAAAGGTCTTTCCTTCCTTCTTCTCCATGTCTGCCTCTCTCCTTCTTATTCCTCTCATCTTCTTCCTAAAAATCCTGAACCCTTTTTTGACACCAACCTAACATTTATACAATAAAATCTCCGGCCCTGCAGCAGAGTATGCAGATGTCAGTCACCTGCGTGGGCAGTTGGATAAAAAGGAGGCCTATTTATAACCCGATCCATCACTGGTGCCGCTGTTGATGCTACAGAACTACGGTTTACGTAATGTTGGACATCGCTCCAGTAGATATTCCCTCAGTGCCCTCGGTGCAGAGTGCCAAGTGCAATGCAGTGTTATGCAAAAGCAGTGCAACTGTTGACGCAGTTGTCCTCTATGAATTATGCAGTGCCCCCTGCGACAAGTCTGTAACAAACAGGCACAAATCTGCAGGTCTGTATTTATTCTTCTGGAAGCTGTTAAGTTGCAGGAACACTTCGGAGCTTCTTATACACATTGTAATATAAATGCAAGCTCATAATGTACTATTACATCTTGCGCTTGTGTTTGTGTTATTATTAATGCAATTTTAATGTATTCTCATGTTTTTGTCCATTATGACTATTGGTCATAATAACATTTAAAGCTGCACTAATCATTATTTTTATATAAACAATGAGTCAATTAGCTACATGTAATGTGTAAGCAGTTGCTTGTAGTGATTAACCCCAAGAGTTATCACCTTCACTCTACGGTTCCCCTCAGCTCCACGTAGCTTTTTGGCTTCTTTCAGCTCTTTGTTTTAGTTTTACAGACTTTATTGTTTTGGTCCGCTCGCTCCGCTCTCATAGTGTTGTTTCTAGAAGCAGCAGGAGGCTGTTTTCAGTGAAAAAGCTCAGATAAACCAGCTGCACACCACCTGCCCAGCACCAAACTGCAGACAGACAAAGTTGGACATTAGCTGGTGAACATGGCGGTGCATTTAGCAGCTAAAGAGCCAGATATTTCCCTCAGGAGTTGGTGGAGGTGGTCCTCAGGAAGTCCCTGTAGCTGGTGTGGCTACCTGCTCTTCAACTGCATGTAGGTCCCTACAACTGTAGTCTCTTGTTGCGTTTGCTGCTACTTCTCCAGCACACACACAAGCTAAATCAAAAGTGAGCCTCATACTAATGTGAATACAACATGTAAGTTGCCCAATAAATGGATCCACTCTGCTATGCAGTTCACTACAGCACTTACAGGGATTTCCAGGGGACTTCTTTCTGGCTTTAGGTTCAGTCAGACTCCACTTCAAGCTCCTTGCCCTGATCAGTCTTGCTGCAGTCCACGTTTCCCAAATGTCTACGTCAGGCAGGATACACTACGTTTTATCTGCAGTGTTTATTTTTGTATTCCAAGCAGAAAAAAACCTTTCTTTCCCTCTGATTAACTCACTTAGTCTCACTTTATGAAATACTTACATACATAAAATGCTGTGTTTCCCATGTGTTTTCTGACATTTAAGCACATTTCAGGCTCTTGTATCTAAATTGCTATAAGAAAATGAAATTCTCTAGAGTTGTCTTGCTCAATTGTGAAAAACAGCCGCCTGGAAAAAACACGACTTCATACTCTCTTCATAATGCAAACGGCCACAGAGGGGCTGAGTGATCGATGAGCTCTAACAGTTAATGAGCCGTAAATGGCGAAGCGATCAACCGCTCTCTGTGTGAGTGAGTGCGGCGCTGGCTGTGTGTTTACTTGAAAGAGTTAAGTTCATTAAGACCTCCGTCGCTTAATTCAGTCCTTTTGTTCTCAAATATCACACACTTTATTTGCACCTTGACATCAACTCACAACTACAAGCATACTCTTCCGCACAATCGCACAATGGGACTGTCAGCCTGCCGCGCTTGATCATTAAGTCATACTCAAAGTCGGCAGTGCCTTTGCTTGCAGCATTAATTTGATCCTTCCACACACACACACACACACACACACACACACACACACTCATGGTTTTTCTTGATTTTCCATCCAATTGACACCAGCTCTGTCCTTTGCTCTTTGTTATAAACAATCACATTTGAAGCCACTTCCTTTTTATTTGTCTGTGCCAACATAGCATGAAGCTTAATGAAATAAACCTGATATTGTCAATTAACATATTTAATTATAATGATAGCTGAACAGAAACAACCACGCGCATATCATACAGTTTTCCTTTTTGTCCCCCGCATACTGCATTGAAGTTGAATGTGCACCTCCTGTTGTGTGGCAGAAGGCAGATGTGATGAAATTATAGCTCTTCTCTCTGCACTTTTTCACTTGAGGGTGAGAGAGGATCAATCAACAATAAAAGCTGTCACGTCAAATTTGATAGGTGGGAGGAGGAGAGAGGTGGAGAACATTTGGCCATTTTCTTGTGTATGCGCTTTTGTTTCCATGTGATTCAGTTTTTGTTGACAGAGAAGTGCTGATTCAATTCTAGGTACATTTTTGAGGCCATAGTCGGTGGTGTTGAATCATACTGACATGTTTTTCTAATATTCTGTCCTCCTCATGTATTTGAAAATTGCTACAGAGCTGGATCAACGCCTCCCTGATGCAGAGTGGGTTCACAGTCTTGCGCCTTCGGACTTTGCCAGTCTTTGTAGTAAAATGTCCTCTCCAAAATTGTACCGCCCTCGGAGATGTAGCTCTAATTAACAGCACAATTTCATTAATGAGCGGGATGGGTTTGATCACACACTCTGTGTGTGCTTGTATCATTTAGTTTTCACCTCAGGCAGTTGGGCTAACAAGACAGGTTAATATTGGAAGGCTTTGTCTGTGGTGTGTGTTTGTTGGGGAGGTGTCAATTGCATTTTTTAGCAAAATTAGCGGCATGGCTCTGGGGATGGCGGTGTCGGTCTTGGGTCAAGACTGAAATATTTCAACAACTATTGGATGGATTGCCATGACATTTTATACAGACATTCATGCTCCCCAGAGGATGATTTCTACTGTCTTTGGTGATCCTCTGACTTTTCATCTAGCGCCACCATCAGGTAATAATTTTAATTTGTCAAATACTTTGATTTATACCCACATACCTGCAAAGCTAGTGACATTCCCATCAGCTTCAGCTGTACTTTCTATTTAGTGCTAGTTAGTTAATGTTATCACGCTAAACTAAGGTGGTGAACATGGTAAACATTATATACCTGCTTAACATCAGCATGTTAGCGTTGTCATTGTGAACATGTTGGCATTTAGCTCAAAGCACCGCTGTGCCAAAGTACAGCCTCGCAGAGCCGCTAGCATGGCTGTAGGTGATGGTGAGTCACGTTTGGAAGCTCTGAACACAAAAGAGGCTCACACAGACGCCCAGACTCGGTTCAAAATAACAAAACAGAAAGTGACAGAATTCAGTCAGATGCAGAGAGAAGCTCATCCTGCTGTTGATCACATTGAGCAGCAGTGTCGAGGAGAAAATAGGACCTGATTGGACGGAATAAAGTGCAGCTTTATAGGGCAGAGACTTTACTGCTCTAAAAAGCTGCACTTTATTCTTATGTAGTGGTCTGTTTGTGCTACCTATACAATCATGAAAATAGAAATTCATCACAGATACATGCATGCATGTTGCATGTAGATTTAACGTGCTGGCACTACCTACATGCATCATTTCTTCATGGTGATTGGTTGATTTCTGTAAAAAAACAAAAACTTGACCATCAAAAAATGACCAGGAGCACTGTTCCCTTCATCTTCAAGTCTTCCTTTATATCTGCTCTCATACCACTAGAAATACTAGAAGTGAAAAATACACAAAGCAGAGTAATGTAAACATGCCCTCAGTTGTGTGATTTCAGAGAACAGATTTATATAAATGTGTGGGCTGTAGAGGTCATACTGATACTGGTTATTATCTTAGGCACCGTTAATTGCTGTAAGTGGTTGTATTGATAAACAGTTTCAACAGGGTCACATTGCTCCTTAATTCATACTGTATACCTCCTATATTATAATGTAGATTGTTTCAGGTTAAACTGTTTTATAACTTACTATACTGTTTTATACTATCTAGAACTATATATGGAGTTACGCTATCCCTTTGCACCATACAAGTTAAATACAATTTAGAGTGAAGATATCACCTAAAATGTACACCTCTCTTGAGCAGGTGTAAGTCATTCTTTAACTGTTGCCATGGTGGAACATGGGAGAGACTAACAATAAAAGAGCCAGAGAAATCTTCAATATTTTGGGGAAAACATTGCCTGTGACAGACTACAGCCTTTTGCTGTGCCTTTTATCGTGCTGTACACGTACCTTTACTTGGATTAGGTTAAAGCGCAAGTGTGACTTTATGCTGCATTCACTTGAAATGGAAATTGCCATTTATTTTGTAAATGTTTTTAATTTTATGACCATATTTATGTCTAATACAACCATCCTGATATTAGTTTTAAAAAAGTGAAAACTGAAGTAGCATTGAAAAAGCCATTGTATCATATGTTAGGTAGTTTACACTTGATAGTGTGGGAAATATTTTCTTGTGTGTTCATATCACTACATGAGTGATC
>NTHP01000207.1:462978-503211 GCA_003416845.1 Oplegnathus fasciatus | reverse complement strand
AAAAAAAAGATGAAGATAGGGAAAACTGTTAGTTTAATAGTTTAATCTTGGAACATGATAAGATGGAGAATTTTTTTGCCCAGCCTTAAAATAAATTAGGGATGGGTGAAGAAATGCAGATTCAGGGATTATATCCATTTCTCTCTGTGATCACTTTCTGGATCTTGTGGCAAGTACTTGTATTCTTGTTCAGCAGTTCTAGTTCATATTAAATGTTAATAAATGACATCACATTTACCAACAGTTATGAACCTGACTTTCATGTATGTTGCCCCTTGATCGTCTCAGTTCCACACTAAAAAGTCTGTTTTTGTACTTCCATTAATCTGCCTCTGAAAGTCTCTTATAGTTTTAAATATTTAGTAGATGTATGTGTTGCACTTTTTTCAGAATAATAAGTGGTATTTGCAAATGAAGAAACCTTAGTTGCAGCCAGTATTTATGATGGATTACATACACATGTAGAAGGTATGTAATTCCACATGTAAATAGGATAATATTCTATGCACATAATTATGGAATACTTTTGATACATATTTTATGTACAGTAAATAACATGTGGTGATTGCTCAGAAGTATTTCTGTGTCATGGAAATATAACTGAGCTATCTCCATGGCAACTGAGCATACTCCATATGCTGAGGAAGACTGAGAGATGTGGTTGAAAGCTCCAGAAAAACCTTGAGTCCACTACTACTAGCTCAGCTCCTACTGATGTTCTGTCATTATTATGTCAAACTACTATTTCCAAAGTCAAGTAGGTTAAACTAGAAAATCCAGTTACAAAATGCTCTTATTACAATTCTGATGTGTCAAACATTCAAACTCATTACGGACTAGAAATCTAACTAATCAGTTAAATCAGTGAGGTTTTTGGTTTCACTGACAGCAACAATGGGCTTATTCATCTCTATTGAATAACACTGGGGAAAATTGATAAAAGTGGTCAGGAGTCATATCCCGATTCCAGATCTCTGAATGGCTGCCACAAGTCCGATTCAAATGAAAGAAGTGAAACAAAATGACAATTCAGTCAGCTATGGTCAACACCTACCATGTGAATTATTAACAAATCATCAGAACCAATATAAAACATATGCATTTTGCTTGTAAGAAACACGACTATTGATATGTTGATTGACAGCAAGATACACTAAACCATTTTCTTACCTTTTTGGATTGTGACCCCCCTAAAAAAAAGCAAGGGAGGGGGGAAACAAACAAATTGTACGGGGAATGTATGGTATGTTTTTCTTTTTTTTCCTCTCGTCTCACAACCTCTCAGATTTACCTTGTGTCCCCACGTGGCGTTCTGACTCCCAGATTGGGAACCAGTGCATTAAACAGTTCATGTTTAAGTCTCACTTAAATAATGGATGTAAAGCTGGCATTCACTGGGCTTGATAAACATCACACATTGGGTGTAATTGAAATTCCCTTTCCCCAGTGCTACTTAGGAGTGCTTTTATGCCTTTAGCTACAGTAATGATTGTGACGTTTCCAGCAGCACTTGAAGGCAACACTTGTACGGCTCTCACATAATAACGTAATTCATTGGATTTCTTGCTGCCTTAACACTTTCTCAAATGAACGATCCAGACTTCAAATCATTTCCTGTCATCATCAATCCAAGCAGAGGCCCACCAGAGTCCTACAGTACCATCTTGATGTGGGTTTGTTAGCATAGCCAAGCACTAACCTAGCGATAGCTAAGCGCCTGAGCCTCGGGGAGCTGATAATGCTTTATCCAGGCCTTTGGCGCTTAGGAAATAGGGCTTGGTCTTAAATCTCTGGGATGACTGACAGCTCAGATATTACTCTGTAGTTTTTAATAACAGTCAGTGCGGCGCCACAAGAGACAGAGCGATGAACGCGGCGCTATCAGATGTTTGGATCATCTCCCAGCCCCTCCTGCTACCACACACACACACACACACACACACACACACAGAGGAAAACATCGCAGTGTATGAGAGATAGTGTGTGTAGTATTTATAGTGCTTGTGTGTCTGTCTGCATTCACCCGCTCACAGTTCATTTTAGTCATTTACCACAAACGATACAGGCAAGGCGAGTTTATTTGTAAAGCACCTTTCAGCAACAAGGCAATTCAAAGTGCTTTACAAAAGACAGAAAGTCATTAAGAAAAGGTATAAAAGAGACACACAGCAATATAAAAAGGCAATATAAAAATACACACATAAATAGGATTTTAAAAGTAGTAAAACTAAATAAAGCGCAAGATAAAAATAAGCTAAAGTAGAATAAGAAATCAAACAGAATAGAAATCACAGTGAAGCTACAGTGCAAGATATGAGTAAATAGTCCCAAATTTGATTTAATTAAAGAATGATTTAAAAGAACTGAGAGTTGGAGCAGATCTCAGGGTTTGTTCCAAATATGTGGTGCATAAAAACTGAATCCTGCTTCTCAATATTTAGTTTTGACTCTGAGGACAGTAAGCAGACCTGATCCCAGACGATCTGAGAGGTCTGGGCGGTTCATGACAGAAAGCAGACAAGAAGTGTATTTTGCCCCGAAACCATTCAGTGCTTTATAAACCAACAGTAGTATATTTTAAAATCAATTATTTGACACACGGGAAGCTACTGTAAAGATCTGACAACTGGAGTGATGTGGTCTCTCCTGGCCTTGGTGAGGACTCTAGCAGCAGCGTTCAGAAAAAATTTGAACGAGTACAACTTCCAGGTCCCTCCCCCTCTCTCCCCGCTGCACTCCAGCTCGCCTCCAAAGCCCCTCCCCACAGAGTCGCTCAGTCTAATTCTTTCTTTTTAGCTTGCTTTTCTTCATTGGTCATCTTCTGTTTACTTGTCTTTGTGGTGTATGCTGTGTAAGCCGTTGTTCGGTGGTTGTTTGTCCGCCATTGCGTCCACTCACTGATATAGCGCTTGACGCAGTTAGCGCATGCGCGGGGGAGGGGAGCTGCCCACAGCGTGTGCAGGAGCAGGGATTGACACTACATCAGATACTCCTCCTGGCTCTGATTGGTTGTTTTTAACCGGGAACGGTGGATTCTTGCAAATGGCATTAGGGGCAGCAGGTGGAGCCAGAGGAACCTGATTTTTTTCACAGATTATGTGTCTCATGTACTACTGTCAGGACGTAGTGACAGTTTTAGCGAATATGACTAAAAGTTACTGTATGTTTATACAAGTTACCTTCTACAACTTTAACTGGAGGAAATTTTGGCACGTCCAATCATTGATTTGTTGAATGCACTTACTCAGTGCTTGTATAGGACCATAGTCGCTTTGTGATATCGTTGTATAAATCTGTGTGATATTTTATTGTGTTCTATGATCTGCACTAGTGGGAGCATGTCGATGTTGAACAGAGGCCCGAGAATGGAGCCTTGAGGAACTCCACGACAATTTTGTACGATCAGATGTGTAATTACCAATCATCACAAATTCATGATTGAAATTTCATGAATGATTCAAACCAGTTTAGCACTGTGCCAGAAAGTCCCACAAAGTTATCCAGTACGCCTAGTGATATGTTCTGGTCGACTGTGTCGAATCCAGCACTGAGATCTAATAATACCAAGACTGACCATTGTCATTGTCTGTATTTAAGTGGATGTCATTCAAGACCTTAACAAGAGCACTGTCAGTGCTGTGGTGTGGTCGAAATCCTGACTGGAAAACATCAAAACAATTAGTGGGTTGTTTTACATTATTCTTTTTTAAGAGTGGCTTAATGACAGCAGGTTTCAGGGCCTGTGGGAAATAGCCTGAGAGTAGGGAGTAGAGAGTGCTGACTATTTGCAGAAGATGCCGTGCAGTTACAAACACAAAAAGCAGCAGAAGGAGGATTTCAGATGTTGCACAATTTCTTCCAAGTTTTTTTTATAGCTGATCAAATTGTGTTATGCTAATTTTGCTGGTTTTAAGTGGACGTAAGGACAGACCCCTGTACAGTACCTGATATGGAGGAACTGAAAGCTTGTCTAGTTTTCTGAGTTTTGTCAGTAAAAAATTAGGCAAATTCATTGCATGATTTAGTGGATAAATGTTTAGGGGCTACTGACACAGGAGGGTTTGTCAGCCTGTCAACAGTAGCAAATAAGGCACAAACATTATTATTGTTTTTGGCAATTATATCAGAGAAGGAGGACTGCCTTGTATTTCTCAGTTCAAAATTATAAATGCAAAGTCTCTCTTTATAGATGTCATAATACACCTGGAGTGTATGTGTTGTTTTTCACCACCTGCGTTGAGCTTTTTGACACTGTCTTTTATTAATTTTTACTAGCCTGGCATTAGTTGGTTTGAGATATGCCTAAGAGACACTGATGAGGCAAACGTTTGGTGATCTTCCTGGCCTTATCAATCTTGTCAGTACGGGCAGGAGAGAGCTGCTCTCTCTTTATTATCGTCTTCGTTATCAGCAAGGTTGGCATAACAGAATGTGCTTGGTTGGTGTGGAGGCAGACAACGTGGCAGTTACCAGGGGGTGAATTTAATGCCAGCGTTGAACAGCGCTTCCATTTTATCAGTGAATCCCAAAAGGGGTGAGGCAGCAGAGAGGGGAGAGTGAAGGGAGGAGGAATTAGGAGACTGATCCATGAGCTGGTTGTCAACACGCTGACATTGAGGCTGTGATGTTTTGTCTTTGTGGCGCAGAGGCTGCTGTGTGTCAGGGTGAATCATCTTTGGACCAGCCAACGGGTGTCGCAGGCTGAACGCAAAATGGTTCATCAGTACTTTAACTCCAGATCTGCTTGGGATAAGGATGCAGTGAGGCATCTTGTCACTTGTTTTTTGCAGAAGTTCGTTGCATTTACTGTCATTTAATAGTGTTTGTGGCTGTAATATTTATCTCAATGAGAATTTAAATCATTTCATGACCTTCAGTCAGTGTGAAAATCAATAATGAATGAGGTTTTATTAGATTTTTTATACAAAATCTTTAGTAGAAACCCAACTTCTAGTGGACTGCTGTGCTACTGTGTGGCTTGAATGGCTTTACTATGACAGATCAAGCCTTTCTACCGTCACCCCATTTTCTTTTGCCTCCCATTTTGACATATAACCTCCAGCTCTGTATCTCTACTCTTTCATTTCTCTCCCTCCTGCCCCCATCTGTCATTCAATCCTTCATTCTGTCACTCCCTTATTTCTCGAGCCACTTTCCCGAGCTCTCATTCGCTCCTCTGTCTCTCTCTTTCTGCCTGTCATTCATTCTGTTATATGCTCCCCGCCCACCCCCTCACTTTCCCTCAGCCTCGCTGCTATTCATCAAGCCTTCTTCAGCTTTATGGTTATGCTGTATTGCTACAGTTTGCCTCTCCATAACTCTTTTGCCCATCCACTCTGATTTCCATTCAGTCAGATTCTTCACCCTCTCTCTATCTGTGTTTTTTTCTCCCTCGCTCTGTTGCCCACTCCCCATCTTTCCCTCTATTTCAGCGTGTACCTTTTCAACCTCCTCCTCCAGGTCCTTTTTCCCCATTCTCCTCTTTGTCCTCCCTCCCTCTTCGTCCTCTGTTTTCTTTCTGTCCATCCTGAACACTGGGCAAGAAACCGGTGGTGCTGACCACTGGTGCAGCAAACATTTATTAACGAGTAATTAAACACATCTTTAAATGTTGCTGCATGTGTGAAAAGAAAGGAGAATAGATTCACCCTTCTCTTATTAGGGATATATTTTTCTCTTTGCAGATGCATCTCCCCTCAGCATCTTCTGAGAACTGGGTTTACAATTTTTTTGTCTGGATTTAGATACTGTATGAACGTCTTCATTTAGAGTGGAGATGCATTATTCGCCACTCTGAAATTTAATTTTACTTCTGCAAAGTGATTGCTTGCAGGAGAAACGGAGAAAATTACTTTAGAAGGTCTTTTACTTTACAGGCCAATATGAGCTGGTTAAAGACCAAAGCTGTGTCTCAGTGCAATACAACCTACTAATGCTGGTTTTAAGTATGTAGTGTGTTCACAGTGGAAAAGTGACAAATTAAGTTTACTCAAAATACGCTGTATTCACACTAAACACACTCAATTTTTGAGTGTGCTGTTGCTAGACACTGTTGTCTCGCAATGCAATGCACTAAGGAAATGGAGGAGCTGCTCACAGCTGCAAAACATTAAAACAAATTGCAGATGGTGGTGAGACAGCTGCAGGAAGATCTTAGAAAACAAACATTTTGAAAATAAAGGTCTTAAATCTTTAAAAAAAACATTTAGCTTTTTCTGTGTGAAGTTTAATCAGCAGTGGCAGTCCAAAGTCTTAGCTGGATTGATGTTTGTTTGTGCGCCTTTTTCATGACCTTCTGACGTGTCATAGCAGGATAAGCACAAGTGTAACTAATAATGATAATTATGACCGCATTCCAGTTAGGTGTACAAGTTCCAGGCCTTTGATACTGTGCATGCAGCCTCGCTGTCATGCTTACTGGAGTCCCAGAACGGAACAGAGCCATCGTTAATGTTATTAGTTACACTTGTGTTTTTCCTGCAAGTTAAAATGTCTGCTGTGAAAAGCACATTGATTTCTTGTACACCAACTGCAAAAACAGTATACTATGATAATTAGTGTATAGTACATACTGTATACAATATGAATAGTACGGAGGTGGGACACATATATAATGACTGATGAATTTCGGTTGTTATTTTAAAAAATATTTCCTCTTTCTTTAGACTGCACAGTTGCTGAAACTGCTGATGCTGTTGTTCTTTTCAGAGGACAGTCTCAAATTTAGCCTACTGTATCTTGTTTTTCCAATTAGTGAACATTTATTATATAACAGAAACTTGTGCTGACAGATGCCAATTGATCTGTGACTTTGGAATGCCCGCTGCCAATTGAACTCCACCAAGAGACAGGAAAATGTACTTTCACAGATTTAATACTTACTTTTAGTGCTTAATGTTTATTTTAAAAAAAAGAAGAATTTATAACTAATTTATTCTCATTTTTCTGCAGCTGTCTCGTCAATTAATGCATTTAATGGACAGTTTGTTTTCTATAAATAGATGAGCATCGTAGAATAGATGGTGTTTAGGTACATGGAATAAATGCTCAGTTTCAGATCTATTTCTCCCCCTCCCACTCTCTTCTTCTCTGCCCGTCTTCCACTGATAGGTGGGTGGTGGGAGGGTGTAAACAGCTGAAGGCTTTGCCTCTCACAGTTTATCAACTTGAGGAAGTGATGACTTCACACATGCATCTGGTTGCGTCAGTCAATCAATAATATAAACTGATAAATCAGTCTTTGCCTTCATTGGGGGCCATTTAATGGTGATAAAGACAGATACCGATCGATCCTTAACCATTAAAGCCATTCCTTTGAGTAATATTGAGACACACTTGTCTTCATTAGTTGCACAAACAGACACATACATTACTGTGGTTGTTTGTCTTGAGATGAACACCACTTATCCAAATGCCAATCAGTTTCTGGGCTGAGCTGCTGCATGCCACAACTTGTGTGTGTTTGTGTGTACTGTGTGTGTGTGTTTTTGCGTACCAGTTCCGCAATAAAAATGCAGGTACGCAGAGTGATGCAGCTGCTGTTTCGCCATCTGATTCTTAGACATTTGCTGCATTTCAGCAGATGCAGGGTAGTGAGTTACTATAAATGTGTACAGTACATACAGTGAGATTGTTCCTTAGTTTGAGCTGATATTGCCGTGGATGCTCAGGTAAGAAACACACACTCACACACACTCACACAGAGGACAGTCAATGAGGCGAAGCTGCAGAGCGATCTGTAGGCTCAGGAATGGATAAGTAATGAAGGTTAAAACACAGAGGAAGAGTATTGATTGTTTGCAGGGGAAGAAAAAGAGAAAAGAAAGACTTTCCTGCTTGAGTTGAGCCAAATTACGCTTCTGCAGTGTCATCCATCCCATAATTTGGCTGACACAAGTTGCCAGTATGTCAATATTCTCATCAGCTCAACTGATGATAGGTTTATTTCTCTATCTTTACCTGAATACATCTTTTCAGAAAACTTTTCACAAATGCATGCATTGCATGTAACTTTCCTTCTCTTCAAAGCTTCACTTTTGCACTTGCAGACATGTTGGCTCTACTGTTTGTAATGCTTCTTTTTTTCTGTCTAGACAAACGCGCACACTCACCTGCTGATTTGATTGCCATGTTTATCAGCTGTACACTTTTTCCCTCGCTCTCCCGAAGGCTGAAGACACTTAGCTGCCCAAAAACCAGGAGAGATGCTGGCGCTGGGGGCCCTTTGTTGCCATAGCGATCAACAGGCTCACCTGTTGCCAATGGTTTTCATCTTTAAAAAGAGGAGAAGCATAGACAGAGTGATAAAGGATTGCAAAAGAAATGCACGGCAGGGCTTGGAGAAGCACATACAGAAAGAACAGCGTGTAAATCAAAAATATAATGTTGTAACTTGTCGATGCCTTCATGGTGCAGTCAAAATGTAGGAATTGTTATTGTAAATACCACCTACCAATGTGACATTTCTTTGAATATCTCCAAAGATGCTCCTTGCGTGATTAATCTGACCCAAAAAGATTTAAAGTGTACATTTTTAATAATAAATAACATAATTTACAATTGCAGGGTTTTTCCTTACCAGTTAAAATGTAATAACTCACAAAAATTGATTTACTGACATATTGTCAATGGTCAGTGCTACTGATTATGGTCAAAGTGTACCAATCACCTAGAAGACAATGCAGGCACAAAAAGAGGAGTCAAGCGCTGAGGACAAAGGTTGCCACACTGTGTGTTTACGCTGATTCTTTAGCCACTTAGTCCCGTTTATCCTGTAAAATGTTAAGGATTAGTCATAACTAAAGAGCTTTCAGTTTGTGGAGAAAATAATGACAATTTCAGTCCATGTAACGCTTGAGGATGAGTCATGTTTTCAACCCTCATTACCTGAAGACTGTTAATGGGTGTTTTGTACTTTTAAACACATCAGACAACTAAGATGCAGTAAAATGCAGCATTCGCATTCCAAATGGTATGAAATGGCTCTCCATTCGAGGACTGGTGTTAATATTGTTCCACTTTCTCCCACTTTTAGAATAATGAGAGAAGCTTGAGCATCTCCTGTTTCAATCACCGTGAAGGATTCCAGTTAGTCACTCTCATGGGATTTTCTCAGAAAAAGCAGCCGAACAGACTTAAATTTTCTTATGAAAATCTCTGCTCAGATTATGTAATTGTTTCATATGGAAATGTGGCTGGATGTGCCAAGGACAGTCATGAAGTGCTCGCTAAAACTGGCTGACAACAGAGACTGTGTGTGTGAGGGGTGAGGAGGTGGCAGGCAGCAGGACTATGTGGTCAAATGACAAGATTGTAAATTCAGTGAGTGTGTGTGTGTGGGGGGGAGGGTGGGGGTTCAGTGGGGGCGCATGCAATTATTCAAGTGACAGTTTTGATTATGAGACTGTAGAGTTTGCATTCATGTGAGTGTGGACAGGCACTGTTTCCACTCATTCAAGTGCCTACGTGATTGTGAGACTGTTGAGAGTGTGTGATACTTATCAGTGGTGAGATTGTTTACATGGCCTGGTACACAGTCTTAACACACAGTGACAAGAAACAGAGAGAGAGAGCGATCTGCGCTCGACACACAAACACACACACAGTTTTCTTTTCAGCTATTTAGAGAATGCAAGGCGACAAGAAAGAATATTATGTTGTATTATACTTTAATCAACAGATGACTGGAAAACAAAATCAGATCCCAAGAAACCTCTTGGAAGTTTCAGTTATGTGTGTTTGTGTGGCAGATCAGGGAGATATGGTGTTCTAGTCAATTATATACAAATCACACAACTAGAGTACACTTTAAATTAGTACTAACCATGTTGTTGTGTCTTAGAAATGTATGAATGTATTTTTATACTGTTCCGCATATTCATTTGTTTCCATTTATTCCAGTACAGTGTGAAAATCTGTGAACAGACTCTTGAAAGTAGCTCAAGTTGTGTAGTGCGCTGTAAGTTACGTTATACGAGGTAATGCAGCGCAGACTTTTCAAATCAATCTTCTTATAAACTGCATCACCGTGAAATAATATTGTAACTGTGACAGAAGTTTCAATACCCTGCTAATTCTTAACATAGACTGGAAATTAGTGGAAACCAATGATTGCCTGGAGCAGTAGAAAAAAATTACTTTCAAAAATCTAAAACTGTATAACCTGCATTTGAAAGGTGTCAGTAAAAATAACAAAGTGTACATGATTTGTAGTTAAACCTGCATTGATTGATTACTTCTTTCTTTGGGCCACTCGGGGATGGTTCAACAAACAAATACTGACATTGATATGGTGAATGTGTTATCAACCGGTTAGCAGAAATGTAGCAACATTAGCATTAATTTGAAGTTTTGTTTCGGGTCAGTGTAAGTCCAATATTTGATTTTCTTTTAGCTCTGTTTCTGGTCTCCACCAACTCACGAGGGAAATATCTGGCACTTCTGCTGCTGAATGCTCCACTGTGTTCACCAGCTCGTTGCTAACTTTAGTGGTCTGTCATTAGGTATTTATATTTACCAGAGTTATTTCTGCTGAAAAAAAGCTGCAAAGATCGAACCAAAACGGCAAAGCTGTGGGCTGTAAAACCAAAACGATGAAAAAAGAGGCAAAAAAGTTTCGTAGAGAGTTGCGCGATAATTCTCTGTGGATTTGTTACTACGAGCATCCCCTGTCACGTTATGGTAATTTCACCTATATAAAAATAATGATTAGAGCAGCAAACACACTCGTATGAACCTTTAATATACAGCAGCCATTACACACAAGGCGACAATAAATCCGTCATGTGACGTTTATGATCCACAACACTTTCTTTACATCCATCTGTGCTTCAGTCTTTCATCTCTTTCATTCTGTACGATTCCCTCCACCTGCCTACCTGCCTTTCTGTCTCTCATGCTTGGTTTACACTTCTACTAATCATTCTAACTCCATAAATTTGGCATTTAGTTCTAGTCACACTGTGTAAGAGACTTTATTTGTGAAACTATAAATAAATAAGACAGGGCTGTTCCCCGAGGAGCTAAGCTACAGCCCGACTGTCACTGGAACATAATGTTACTCCTTTGCTACAGTCTTGTATTGAGTTGAAGATTTATCATTATGAGTCTGAGAGTGTCACTGCTCTGGCGAAGTGTAATAAATAATCATGGTAGAATAAGAATAAATAATGCACCCTCTTATTTTGCATCTTGTATTATGAGCACTACATCTTTTTAACATGCAAGACAATTGCTGTGCCCTCAGGTGTAACTTGTTTGCAGATGTGAACATAAGCACAAACTCACAGGCGAGTAGTCAAGCAGACACACAGAAACACACACACAGACGTGCATCTACAAGTACACAAACGCTTAATATACGGAGAATCAAAAGAAGCTTTCAGCTGCTTTTCTTGCACCCCACTGCACTCAGACAGTGACTGAGCCATGAAAGCATTCCCTCAAAAAAAACCAAAAAAAAAAACCCAGTCAATGGTGCAAGGACGTCTGCCCCAATGAGTTCATGCATACATGCACAAGTTCAGACGCCCAAACGCACACTTCTGCACCCAGACAGTGAAGGAGCAGAGGTGTAAAATCTAAGTCAGGAGTTCTTTTATTTTTCCTTGGAGAAACAAACAGCTTTTCAACAGGGAAGCAGAAGATGTATTACCTCGTTCTTATCTCCCTATTTGCAGCTTTGGTTGTTTTGCAGTATTTGTTTGTTTGTTTTTTTAGCCCCATTGCTTTCCTCTCTCTCTGTTCTGTTAAATATTATTGTGTGCTTTGTTTGTGCAGTGAGTGTAAATTTCTGATCTCTGTCTTGTTTTTCTTGTAGAGCAAATTCATTAGTGTGTATCGCTGTCGTGACAGGACCATTTCATGCAAATCTGTATGATTTAATCCTAATCAGTCACTGTTTTTGTGTGTGTCCTCTTTGCAGACGACGGGCCGTACCAGCGAGACCCGGCTCCTCCTCCTCCTCTCTGCTCTTCCTCCACATCCAACGTTCTGTTGCAGGAGCGCAGGAAGAGCCACATCCCAGAGGAGTTTGCAGGCCTCCTTCATGGATCTTCCCCGGCTTGTGAAACCCCTGATACGCCTTACCATCTTTACAGCCCCAAATCCCGCAAATATGCCTCTACAGACGTCCAGAGCAGCCTGCTGCAGACCCCGGAGTTCAGCATCGTGATCGGAGGAGGACCCACTCAAGTCTTCTCTAGGACAGGGAGCGAGTCGTCGCAAACAACCGCCAACGACCCACAGAAGCCACAGGTGGTGTACCGGACTATCTTCCACACTAGGGTCAACCAGGACCAGGCCCGACCCAGGAACTGCGAGCAGGTGGATCCACCTCGCGGCTGGTCTACGCTGGGCCGCCCACCCTCCTCCTACTCTGGTCAAAACGGGGAAGTACCAGATCTACGGGGGATCCAGACAGGAGGTGTGCCCAAGGGCGGTTCGTTGGGTGCTGGCTACGAAGAGAGGGCTTGCACCCTGGGGAGAATGAGGTCCATGCCCCGCAGTGTGTTGGACCTGCAGCTGTCCAAGTCTCTGTCCAAGTCTGATTCCAACTTGGTAGCTGTGTCTCCCATACAGGTAAGTTGTTTCTGACTCAACTTAGATTTTCCATCTTCTTTTGTTATTCTCATCTAAAATGACTCATTCTATTTGTCAAAGCATTAACGAGAACGTGATTTTATAAATTAGAGCCCAGCATTTATGTTGTATTATGAAGGGGACCTAAAACTTTAACAGTCTTTTTACTTTGATACTGTCTTTCTCTTCTGAGACACTTATGTAAGAGGCCAAAGTTAACCATAAAGGTCTCTTTTATTAAAAGTTATAAAAAGTTTCTTTTTATAAAAGTTCAGGTCAGCACCGAGATCTCAGTTAGCAATGAAAGCAAATGCATTTATTGTAAATATTCAGTTGTATAAATTATGCAGCCGTGGAGGTAGTTTGCATCTTGCTGTATCATACAGAGTGACTTCAGAAACAGCACAGAAACCAGTCGAGCCAATTAGATAACTCACCAATCTGGGCCACAGTGCTCCCTGCTGTGCAGCACATTTTATAAGACTTCTTCTTTAATTCATAGTAAATAAATCATAAGCTAAATACATAGTCTGTTTGATGAAAAATGCTTCATTATAGATCAAACTTTGATGAGCACTGAGAGGACTCGCTAAACAGTTTTTAGCGCTCTGTTGTACGTCTTTTTAAGGTTAAAATATCTGGCAACCTTTGCATGTCATTGTTTGTAGTTTGATTATGCCTGAAAACAAATTGTTTTTGGTCTCGTCCAGGAGGAACACGGCTGGGGGTCTGGATCTCGGGGCCAGGGGCCTGGAAGTCCCAGCCCAGGAGAGGGTGCCAGCCCAGGAGGAAGACTGGAGAGAACGCCCTCCTTCACTGCTGAATGGGAAGAGGTACGAAGAGGTTTTTCCAGACACGTACAGCTTATTACCAGATGTTTAGGATCACTTGGGATATAAGCAGGAAAGTGGTCAATTTTACAGAAAACTAGAAATAGATAAAAACATGTTATCTTTTTACCACTGAGGTTAATCAGTGTCTTTACTGTGACATTACATGTATTTCCGTTTAACATTTTATTTAAGTCAGCAAGCTTTTTCATCCCTGCATGGGGCAGTCGTAACCTCTGCACCCACAGCAATGAGCTGCTTCAGTTTTTCCTCCCTTTGAAATATACTCGGCTACAACAGTGCAGAAGGAGCCCCAGTACTAATTTAACATGCTCCCACATTGATTTTCTTCTGCAGCCAGCACTGGAGCTGCAGGGAAGACCAGATATAAGAGAGAAAAGCAGTCTCTGTTATAGAGGGTAGAGAGCAGAGGTCGAAGGGTGCTGTGTGTTTTGGTCTCGCTGTGTTTGTGCCTGGGGCTTCTTTGGTATTAAAGGGTCTCTGACACAGATGTGATCCGTTGACTGGACACCACTGTCAGATCTCACACCTTTATAAACTCTTTAGGTCATAGACTCATTAGCTTCTGCTCACTGGTCATCATTCACACCACAGACAACATACACTAAAACTAATGCTTAGGTGTGTTTACACCCTGAAAGTGAAGAATCTTTTATTTTATAATTATAAGGGTGACTTAATTAGTTTCTCTATTTTTAAAATAATGCTAATGCATGTGAGTGAAAGTACATTTGCGCATGCCTTTCCACATTTGCATGTGCATGTTCATTAGATCCTCAACACAGCTCATAACTTGCTGATGGTGATGAATTACCATATGGAATTTTCCCATAATTCTCAGCAATTAAGGTGACCTTTCCTGTTTAATTGCATGCTACGGGAGGATGAGATAAGATGGCTTCAGGGAAATTGTGGAGTGATATATGGGGATTTCAGGGGGAAGAAATAACAAAGTTGCTCTATTCGCAGCACATGCTCGGGAAAGAGTTGCATTATTAGCAAGAGGCGAGTCACGAGGGATGTCCCACCACACTCAGTGATCTGATGATATCCATACTCATTAGTGCTACAGGCATAATTAAGGTAGTTTCTGTATGTTACAAATGTGTGCTTTAATCTGGTTTTATCTTGAAAATTGCTGTGTTAGATTGTTTGCAGCTATTTGGATGGTAATTAACAACCTGTAGCGAAATGTTGCTACTTTCAGAGAGTTTTTTTATCCAACAAAGATGTGTTTGGTCTAGAAAACTACAGAGATGATGCATCCCTTACAGGGTAATTCCAATATATAACAACTTGGGTCTTACAGTAAATTTGTAGTTGTTTTCATCTTTCCTATTGGTAATAGCATTATAGTCACCAAACCAATTATTGAGATCTGGGCACATGGCGACGATGCTAAAAAGAAGTGAAAAAGGGCAAGGAACATGAGCAGTCAGATGATCATATGAGGTTTAAACAAACCCCCAGGCTAGCCAAACTTATTTGGAAGAGAAAAGGAGGTGAATGGTAAAATTATTACCCAAACTATCCGTTGTGAACATCCATTAAAATAGATGTGTGTATATATATATAACCATTACAATTTCAGTATAACCTCCAAACAAAATGGATAAGAGAAAATGACCGTCTTTATAGTCTGGACTTAGTAGTGATGTTGCTGTATTCCCAGACCTTTGTTCAGTAAAATGTTTGTGTAATCAATAGAGATGATTGCCTAAACTATAAAAATAAGACCCAAATTGTAATAAACCAAAATTATTCTTTAATCAATAAAACTGTAGCTGTAACTGTTTTTTTGTTTTTTTTTATGGGAACAAGTTGAGCTGAGCTTAAAGATCATTTTAAAACACTCTGTAGAGCTGAAAGGAAGAACAGAGTCGGGTGATTATTCTCCGTGGGTTTGTCACTATGAGCGACCTCTTTCATGTCACATTTAACCCACTGTTTATATAAATATTTGTGCAGCTTTAATTATCATCTTTTCTTTATCCAGTGACTGTTTAGCCTCTAGGTTAAATATACAAGGTGCATGTGAGTTAGCGCTTTGTGTGCAGTGAAATGTGCAGCGACTGCTTCCTGTTTATCCAGCTACTAAGATAAGGCCACCTTCATGGTCCGCCAGCTTGTAAACACTGTTTGCATTTGTCTGACCTGGCCCTTTTAAACACTGGTCTCGGACCAGTCGCAGCAAGGCCAGTTTTCTCTGACCTGTGGTGCTCCAGCGGTCCTGACAGGTGGATGGATGTGCAGGTCGCATAGTTCAGTGGTTAGCAGCAGGTCCAGGGTCAGGGATGAGCGGTCGACAGCCAGCAGCCAGACACTAATGAAGCCACTGTAGCTGCCTCCAATCCAGTCTTCCTCTTCCTTCATCTCTGCCCCGCTCTGTCTTTAAGTTTCCTGCTAACACATCTTTTTCCCCCTCTGCTCCTCCATGCTTTTTCAATTCACAGGGGGAATGACTGACATTCGGCGCGCTGGCTGGCGTAATGATCATGTTATGTGACACTTGAATCCAGAAATAGGGTTTTGCCTTATTACTGGGAAATGACTTTCCCTTGCACATGCTGTACATCTCTCTAACTCTGGTTCTGTCTCTCTCCCTCTCTCCCATTTGTTCAGATCGACAAGATTATGAGCTCTATCGGGGCAGGAATAGGCAGCGGGTTGGACATCAAAGAGGACACCTCAGGTAAAATATACACAAGTACGTGTGTGTGAGAGTGTGAGTAAATCTGATTTAAAGGATAATTCCCATTTATCACAACTTGGGTCTTATTTTAGTAGTTTTGGCCATCATTAGTATTGGTCATAATAACACTGTCCTCACCAAAGTAATTGCTTAGATCTAGGAACACTGCAACATTGTTCATTATCAGACAAGATGTAAAAAAACCTCAACAGTATAGCCAGATTATCTAAACCACTTCATTTGGAGGTAAAACCAAAACGTATGGCTGTAGGTACAATTTGAACTAAAGTGGAAGTCTGTAAACTGTGATGGATGTTTACAATGGACAGTTTGATTAATGATTTCACTGTTTTCTTTTCCAAAATAATTTTGGCTATCCCGTGAGATCGTCTGAACTAATCATCCTTGTGTTTCTTTTAAATGACGTCGCCACTCAGCAATTCATTTGCTGACTGCAAAGCTCTGTGAGGAAAGTTAACAACAATCCAGATGTTTTATTTATGTAATAAAGAGAGTTTGGCATTGATTCTGTCACTTTGATAAATTACAGGATTCCTACATAGCAGCCAACTGGAGATCCTCCAAGGGCAGTGGTTCCCTACCTGGGGGTCGAGACCCTCAAGGGGTCACGCAATAAATCCTGGGGTAGTGAGAAAATGTATACAGGATAGAAAAGTAGGAAAAAAATGTGAATGACTAGATAATATTACCTCTTTAGGTCTCTAAAAATTAATAATAACTACTTTTTGGTTACCTTGTTACTAACCCATAGACATATGCAACTGTTGACGATGGGTCTCAAGTAGAAATCGCTTCATTTCAAGGGGTCACAAGCCAAAAAGGTTAAGAGCCACTGTCCTGGGGAGTTACAGGCAGTGGCATGGACTGCAGTGACATTAGAGAAATGAAACAGGTAAGGTAGTTAAACATCCTTGATGCTCATTGGTTGACAGGGAGCCCTCGAACAGTTCATTGATTATTAACTGAGAGGTGGAGCCTCAGAGAAATGATGAGTGACTGCTCCCTGCTTAACTTGCTCTAAAAGCTTCATTCATTATAACTACTGTAATAGGAATGATGGCCAAAGCTGCAAAAATAAGATCTGAATTGTCAAAAACCAGAATAATCTACGAGTGTGCGTGAGTGATTCTGCTTTTTGACTTTCTTGTGCGCATCGAATCCCTGTTTTCACCTGCATACCTCAAATCCTCCGCTACTCATCTCTATTTACTGCGTTTATCCCCCTCTCCTTGTGTTAACTCCCCCTGTCCTCCACCTCCTGATCCCCTCCCCTCTTCCTCTCTCCCTCTCTCTTTTCATCTATGAATGCAAAGCTTCTGCTAACCATGGTTACCACAGGGAGAAATCCTGTTTGTGCCAAACCAGCCCCCTCCCACCACCACTATCAACACACACATAGCTACACCACAGCACACCACACACACAGACAAACACATACATATAGATGCGCCTGCATACATACACTCGGCGTGGTGTGTGCGTGTGTGTGAGTGGGAGGGAGCTCGGCTTCTTCTTTGCAGACAAAGAAGCTGGAGCTGTTGTGATGGCTATTATCAGCAGAGCGAGCCAGATATATGTAGAGAGAGCAGGGTGACGATCGACACCCTGAGAGAAGATAGAGACAGGAGGTAGACAGAGGAAAGTGAGCGAGGAAGAGAGGGAGTGAGGGAATGAGGGAGGAAAGCAGCGCTCAGAGAGAGGAGAGAGAGAGGGAGAAAGAGAGAGAGAGGAGGCTGCAGAAGCATACAGATGAGAGTGGGAGTACTTGATAAAGAGAAATCTACAGTGCAGGCAGCTCTCGCTCTTTTTCTCTCTCTCTCCCTCTCTCTCTCTTACACACACACACACACGCTCGCATACACACACACACACACGCTGAAGGGAGCAGCCAAGCGAGCGCAACAGCTGAAAAAGAAAGCGGCTGCTGTGCTGTGCGCGACAAACACACAGTCAGTCGCTTTCGCTTGCGGATCTATACCTCCAGTCTTATCCAACACCCATCGCTGGTAGGATTTAACCCCAGGACGGAAGCTCTTTTCTGGATACAACTTCAGCCTTCACCCCCTTCTCATCCTCCCTCTGGCTGGATTCAGAGAAAGCAGCATCTGGACGCCTTAACCTACCCTTTACCCGCTTGCACCCTTGCATGCTGACCCCCTCCATCCTCACCATGCCTCTAGCCTAGCCTCCCCTTCCTCCTTTTCCTCCTCCTCCTTTTTTCACCTTTTCCCCCTCCTCTACCTGCCTCCCCTTTATTCTCCTGCTGCCTTGCCAAAAGACTCCTCAAAAGCATGGCGGGCTCCTTCGACAGCCACTTTGCCCGCCATAACATGATGTGGCAGTGCCAGCTGTCTCAGCCGGACTGCCGCTGCTACCGCGTGGACGGCTACTCCCTACTGAAGCGTTTGCCCCTCCACCCCCTCATAGGTCCCCGCTGCCCGCTGCAGTCCGTGGGCCAGTGGCTCGACTCCATCGGCCTGGTCCAGTATGAGAACCACCTGCTGGCCAATGGATTTGACAACGTCCAGTTCATGGTGAGTGTTTTCCCAAGTGTTTTTTTTGGGGGGAAAGGGAGGTAGGAGAGATCTTGACGCTGGGAGTTTAGGATGGGATATGCTCATACATTTCTCTTCCCTTCTTGTTCTTTTTTTGTTTTTGCTTTGGCTGTTTTCCCTTTTTTCGTGCTTTAAATGTAATCTCCTCTCTATGTTTGTCCCACCTCCCTCTGAGCTCTCTCTGCTCCCCTAGGTGTAGCTCATTATCTCTCATCATTTTCTTTGCAGTGATTAGCGCAACTTGTTTTTTCTCCTTTCACTCTGATCTCTGTCGTTTGTTGGATTTCCTGCTCTTTGTATCATCTCCTCTCTCATTCTTCCTTTCCCATCATCGCTGCCTCTCCCCACTGATGCCATGTGAGGTCCTCCTACGCACAGAAATCCTACGCCACATCTCCAGCATCAAGCTGCAGACATACATGCTCATACTACACTAAAAATGCATGTCAACACCATGCTTGTTTCAGGGTTTTTGCACACACTTGTACATGAATGCGAATACAACAACCTGTAGCCTGTGCATCAGGATGCAACCTGACCCTCTGTTTTATCCGATTGTCTCTTCATCTACAGTGACGTAGGAAGAGAACCTCGCTGGGTCATTTCGCATTCAAAAACTCTTTTGATGTCGGTGTGGGTGTGTGTGCATGCGTGGGTTAGTAAGACTTATATCCACAGGAAGAGAGAGGGTAAGTGAACGATGAACTAGGAAATGAGGAGAAAGAGGGAAAGCAAAGAGAAGCCAAATTGAGAGAAACTGCAGCAGGGGCAGAAAAGACGGGAGACGTAGCAGAGGGATGCTGACTGGATGAGTTTATCTGGAGTTGCAGATTGTTGCTGTTGGGAGAAGAACCTCGTATCTCCAAAATGGCAACTTTTCAAGACCAAAAAGAAAAACGTTTTGGGGTTTATCCAAAGGGTTTTAAAAGCAAAGTACTAATAGTATTACAATATTTTACCAACCAGTAGAGGAGAGCTAGCTTCTTTATTTTTTGTACATTTATACTACTTCATCACTTCCAGGAGAGAAGGCAGTTAAATGTTCTTTCCTGAGATGAGGTCAACTAACACTGTATGCACAGTACAGTAGGCATTTTTACATGTATTTATGTATGTGTGTGCGTTCCGGTCCTCCACTCGGAGTGACCTGCATCTGTTCATTTGGTTACCCTGGCAACAGGAGGAAATCACAGAATCTTTCTGTTGCTCTCTTCGTGTGTTTCTCCCACACGTGGTCAGCGTGTGTCTGTATGTTTTTGGCCACGGTTTACAAGCATCTTTCAGTATTTAATACAAATTAATTGGGTTTGGGGGCAGATAGAAAGTTGCCATTAATTGTGTGTGTGTGTGTGTGTGTCTTGCTCCTCGTGTTTGCTCGTCTACATTTAAGCATCTCAGATCTCTGCAGTGGCTGATTATTATTTTTCCATATTAACCAGTCCAAGACTGCCTCTTCAGTACTCACTCCTCCTTCCTCCCTCTCTTTTCCTTTTACCGTCCTCCTTTCCTTATTCCGTCTTTTTTTGCTCATGTCAGTTCAATTCAATAAAGCTTCATTGGCATGATGTTTTGATCGAAAAACATGTTGCCAGAGCCTATACATAAACAAAGTAAATAATACATAAAATGAATGCATTAAAAAGTGGTGATGTTTACAGTACATGGAATGAAACAGCAAGTTACTGATAACATAAAATAAGCAAGAAGAGAAATACACTGATAAAAAGAAAGAAGGAAATTTCTCTGTAATATTATGTATTTCTTCCTCCAACTCCTCACTGAGTGTACAGTAACGCCTCCAGCATCAATGTTAGTTATACTTTTTCTACAGATTACATATGGTTTGTATTGCAGGCTGTCATATCCAGTTCACAGATACAGTAGTAGAGGACAGAAATATTAACCATAATCTGCCCTTGGCAAGGTTCTTACATAAAAATATACATTTATTCCTAAATCTGCAATATAATCTTATATGGTTGCAATATTTGCCTTGTCCACCTAAACTTTCTGACTTTACCCTTTTGACCAAATTCATTTGAGCATCGCCTAATTCTCTTGTCTACGCCCAAAAAAACGTAACTAAATTAAAACTTAAAGCAGCCATATTTTTTTTGGCCACTTGGGGGCAGGACAACAAACTGTAAGAACAACATCGACATATTATTGCATTACTGTATAAAGCTGGCAAACGGTTGACTCTTCACACATTTAGCCGAAACATAAGCATTCATTTGGAGCTGTGTTTCTGGTCACCCGACAAATATAAGTCCAGTATTCACTCTCCTTTTCTGTTTTGGTTTCTACCGATGCCTGAGGGAAATATCTGGATCTTAAGCTGCTAAATGCTCCATTATATTCACCAGCTAGTCACGAACTTTATCTGTTGGCTGTTTGGTGCTGGGCAGGTAGTGTATAAAGGGTTTATCAGAGCTATTTGCTGAAACAGCAGCCAAGCTGCCTGATGGAAACACAGCTGATGAGACCGGTGAGACTGAAACATAAAAAACATGAAACCAAACCAATGAGCTGAAAGAGCTAAAACGCTCCGTAGAGCTGAGAGAATCTGCTGGTTGATTTCAAATGACACAGTCATTTTACCCAGTGTTAATATTAAAACATAGATTAATGCAGCTATAAATTCAAAAGTTACTTGAAACAGAAGTCACAATGGGCACATTGTTTACAGGATTTCTTGTAATTCCAATAAACACCTTTTACTGTAATCTGTCAGTAAAGGAATTCCCAACCTAACCAAATCAATCCAACCTCTCCTTTATAACAACTGCCTCAGATTTAAATTTAAATCTGATTTAATTAACTTAAATTCACTTCTTAACATCTTCCAAATGTTGCTTCATCTCATATTTATTTAAAACATACATTTTGGGGAGGTATTCAAAAATAACCTTTTTTTTGTCATTTGCTGTGTATTCACATTTGGTCACATCTGTTTTCCTACAGCGGTAAGCGAGTGAATAAGTCGAGGTAGGAATCACTGCAGCAGCTGTGTGGCTGTCAAGGCAACCATTAATATCACACATCAACTGTTTACATAAGCAGTATTCTTTTAGCACAAAATGTATTTTCTCTATTAGTAATGTCCCCAGGTGCACCCTCCATTCATCTACACTCCTTCCTCTTACACTGACACACACACTCCCACACATATATGCCATTATATCAGCTTACCAACATATTTTACTCTCATTTGCACCTAGTTTATAGTCACTAACAGTTTTTGGCAGTACTTCTGAGAGACTTGGGGAGTCTCTGCTCTTCTGGCCTCGCCCCTCTTGTCTAAAAGTGTTTCTCAATTGCTCAGTCGTCTCCTCTGTCATGCCTTTGGATACAATTAATATTGAAAAGAGCTGAGATGAAACGGTCTTGCAAACATCATGGTGACTTCAAAGTCCCTTTTGTGGTAGGGGCCTCTCTCCGGGTCTTTCTCTGTTTTAAGTTTTTCTTGAGTGGAGTTTTTAACCTCATTTTGTTGTTCGTGACTAGACAGGAAGACAGCTAATGTTTTCCGACCTTGGGAAAACTCAGTGGCTACCACAAATTGATATTAATGCAGATGAGGCGCAGGCAACAAGGAATTGCATTGGTATTTGCAGTGCTCCTTTTTATTGTTGGCTGTGGATTCTTCAAGGAGAGTTTTGGGTCAAATTAATTTCAGTGCTAGTCAGTATGGGAAATCAAAATAAGTTAAACAAGTCCACGCATTAGAAAATAAAAGCTTTTATTTTTTAAATTTAGGGCCAGTTCAAGTTCATCTGTAGAATTGATTGGTTTGGAAATTAATTTGACCCTTGAGTCTGATCTGTATCAGTGTATGACAGCGAAAAGGCACCATGTACTGTGCAGGAATGTATGCATACGTGCACACTTGCACATAAACATGGACTATTCCAATCTGCCATTACCATTTACCACTAATGGGGGTCATTAGAGTGGGCGTGTCTGGTCACCTTAACCAGCCGGTAGAGGACAAGTGCTGCTAGACTGATGGACAAACAGCAAAGGGGTGGAGTGGTTGTTATGGAGACGGCGTTTGATATGAAGGACACTGGATGGAGACAAATCACACCCATTCCAAATGACTGTACACGCATGTATATGTGTGAGAGAGAGGGAGGGGGAGAGCAGCAGACAAAGAAAGTAGATTCATATAGAGGGATTTTTATTGTGTGAGTTCAGTGTGTGTACTTAAAGACCAAACACAGAAGCTGCAACACAGCACAAAAAGAGCCACGGACTTTGAGCCACAACCCACATTGGCTTTCTTGCTAATGGGTTAGCAGGGAAAAGTGCTAGTCAGCTGTAGCACAGGCTTGAAGGGGCATTTCTCATGTATTACTTCTTCTTTTCAATGAAAAACAATGAACCTACGGTCATTATTTTTTGGGGGGGCTGACCTGTGGGCAGCACAACAAGCTGTAAACACGACAGTAGCATATTGTCGCTTTTAAAAGTTGATATGGCGAACTTGTTTGCCTGTTGACACATTCAGCAGAGACAAAGACACATTAGTATTCATTTGAAGTCTGTTTCTGGCCATCCGATGAATATAAGCCCACTCTCCTTTTCTGTTTTGGTTTCTACCGATCCCTGAGGGAAATCTGTCTCTTTTAGCTGCTAAATGCTCCATTTTGTTCACCAGGTAGTTGGTAGCTTTGCCTATCTGTTGTTTGGTGCTGGGCTATCAGTATACGGTGGGTTTGCCTGCTGGCAACAGTGCTGATGAGAGCAGTGAGACTGAACTAAACCAGTAAAGATTCACGTGGTGGCTAGCTGAAAGCCAAAACAATGAGCTGAAAGATGCTAAAATGCTCCGCAGAGCTGTGGCACTGCAGTCGGGTGGTAACTCTCAGTTTGTTCATCACTACAAGCGACATTTTTTTACATCACACATTTCATCATTTCATCCATTATTAATATAAGAATATTAATTATTTTAAAATCACTTTGACATGATCTTTGATTGCAAAAAGCGGTGATTAATTATGATTTCAGTTGGACTTTAATATTAAGCTGTTTTCATTGCAAGGTCTGGCATTATGTGTCCCTCCAAATGCATCCAATCTGTCTTTCAAGCAGGTCTTGCATGTTTGGAACCACTTAACGATGGATCTTAGGCATCTTTATGGGACTCGTCTGTAGCAAAGAGCCCATTCACCTTGCTTAGTCCTCTGACTGCAGTCACACTGTCCCTGTTAGCACTCATCATTACCTTCAAACATACACACACTCCTCATTAAACATGACATGGCGGCGTAGATGCTTAGAAATGTGACCAGAATATGGAAGTGGAAGGAAGAGAGGGATGGAGGCTGATAGTAGAAAGATTAAGCACCATTTTATTATAGTTCACTTGAGAGATAAACACAACAGAAACTCTCCTGAGCATCACATAAACTGACACAGTAAAAAGAATTTAATATAAAAGCTCTTTTATCACGATGCTTTTTTTATTTGGTTTCATGCAGCACAATGAATTGAAAGAAAGATAGAAGCCAGTTGATGAAGACAAAGGTAGAGCAAGACTGGGTTTGTACATTGACTTACAAATATGAATGGGAGCGCAGTACTAAATAGATAGCAGAAATGAAGAGATAAAGCATGATGTCAGCAGTGTGTACTAAAGAAACGACAATTGATAAGAGCAGCCGCGAGGCTAGTCAGATTAATTTGACCCAACTGTTCCTCAGAGGGAGGAAACAACAATATTTGAAATGAAATATTGTAATATCCATATTTCCTTCACAGGTGACACCTCTAATCCTCCTCATAAAGGAATTTATTATTCTGGAAGAGAAATTCTCATGAATATCAAACTGCCGCCGTGTTGGAGAAACTTAAGTCACTGCTTCTTCATATATGCAAAGAAAGATAACTGTAACACCAACAAGTGTGGAAAGAAACCAAAATGAATTTGAATTATGGACCAAAACTGCAAGTGAGGACAGAGAAGAGATGAATAGTGAGAAAGAGAGAGGCAACAAAAAAATGAGAGAAGAGGACAACTTCTTTGATAGCGAAGCAGTGGAGAATGGCAAAGAAATGAGGGAGAGAAGGCGAGGGATGAACACGGGCATGAAAGGAACACAAGATACAGTAGACCAAGCATGATTTGTGATACTCTCCTAAGCCTGTTGCTGCTGATAATGGCCTTCACCACCATCACTGAATATCAATTTTTGCTCGCAACTCTAGTCTTTGCCTCAACCCCCTGCCGCTGTGCATGAATTTTAATTCCTGTGTTCAGAGCGTTTGTGACCCACTGCGGCGCAGTTTTTAAGCGGTGTGGTTAAACTATCACAAGCTAACCACAGGCCGTGACAATTTTATCAACACTGGATGCTAAACACCTTCCGCCACCAGCAAAATAGATTGTTAGTGTTCATAGCAGTGCTGCATATCAAGTTTTATTATAAATATGCAAGCTAGAATAACTGTTTACTTCTAGAATACAAAATAAACAGTGTAGACATTAGGAGGAGAAGCTGAGCCTAGAGAACAGTTACTCTCTCATTTATCCTTACTCAAGTAATATTGATCTATCCATGTGATATTTATCCTCTGATCCATCATGAAATGGCAGATGTGGGACAAACATAAAGTTAAGACAGAAAGGGAAACAGGACAGGATATGTTTGGAGAACATACATTAAGGAACTCCATATCTTTCTATCAGGATCCCAACAGGGAGCAATTAGTCATGCCTACTCTGCGCTGACTCTGAGTCATGACTCTGCTGTGAAGTTGTAGCATGGTAACTCCAGCGCCGGCTTTGCTCTGCGCTCTATTAATCAGCCTGGGAGCTGATCTATGAACTGCACTGTTCTCACAGTGGCACCGGTGTACATTTTGGCGAGGGGAATGTGGAAGGAATAAGTTTAGCCACAGGATGAGCCCAATCAGCTGCTGCTGGAGTACAGGGACAGACTGGTGGAGCCCTGGAGACAAAGTTATACTAACAAGCCTGCAGCAACATCACTCACTTCTTAAGGGGCTTTTTTTTTGTCCAAAGTATGTTGACATTTTAACTGTCATTCTTCAAGGTAAAGTTTAGTGAACCTGCCGGGGGGCATAAGGTACAAAAAACAAAAACAAACCTGATGAAGGAGCATGGATTAATGAACTGAGAGCATGGATTAATAGACCATGTGTTTGGTTTAGCAATCCATGTGCATGGATTAATAAACTTAGGTGAATAAATAATTTGGAAGAGCAGAGTAAAGATGCATTTAATGAAACAGTAAGACTTTCAATATGGACCATGGACCTTCAGAATAAAAGGGATGGGTGTGTTAGATAGTTTTAAAGTATTACAATTAGTTATGTAATGTTCCTGCGTATTAAATGAACACACTGATTAATAATCAGTGTCAGAAAAACACTGCCATACACCATGTGTCCAATATTTTGCACATAACACGAGCCACTAGCCACATCAGACAAGTCCTAATGTCCTCTTTGATCTGATCTGATTGCTCATGCATATTTATATGAGCATAAAGTGCAGGCTAGACACACGTGTTTGAGTTGTAATATGTGTTTTAATAATCAAAGAGACTTTGTACAATGGCTAACGAGCCGTTCCATTAAAGAGTAACTGCACCCAGTCTAATAATCTTGCCTTGTCAACTAGTTGGAACATGCTTTTTCCGTAAGCATCTGTGATGTATCGTGGCATTGTAGTACCATGCTACATCACAGTTGGTTGTGGTCACAATTAGACCACAGCTGACCACACCCAGCTGTGATTCAAGAGAGATGAATGTTTACGTCCATGTTTGCCATCTAGCAGTCTTCTTCTTCTTGCATTTTGTTGGCACATTGCTACGTTTTTCGGCACGTTACGTTGAAATAGTCTGAAACTGGCAAACTTATGTGTTCACACAGAAACCTGTAGTATGGTACATTAGCCATTAGCATGCTTTATCAATCCAAGAGCACATATTGCTATCCCTATCGCATGGTTTAGCACCATATGCACAGATTTCCACATCCGTATTTTTTTCTATATGACTCCATAAAACTTAACTAATTGTCCTTGTGTTACATTTTATGTGAGGTTTTCCAGCATTGTACTTATAAGTGGCGATCCACACATTCACGCCAGGGACATGTCCAGTAAACAACCACAGTCTTCAGGAGCAGCTCAGATGCGTCGATCGAAGGCTCCTCAACAGTTACATCCAGCAGATTCCAGCACTGCTCCCACATTTCTCTTCACCTTCCATGCTTGATATTTTAGTTACCTGTCAGGTCTTTACCAGTTTGTAGGCCAGCTGGGCCCTCTACAGTAGTTAGAACGTAAATGTCTAGTTATTGTGTGGTGATCTAGTAGCTTAGTCTAGCAGATCTGGAGTCTCAAAAGTAAAGCCACCTGAACAGAGAATCCTCTGGCGAATGTTCTTCAGGAAGTGCAGTGAAAACTAAACGACAGCTATCTCCTATCTAGAATTAAAATGTCACAGCCTCGGAGCAAAATGTCCTTTTCGAGGGCACAGCGGTCCCCAGCGTCAACTTCTGGACAGAAGTAAAGTAAAGAGAGGAAAAAACACATATCTGCTATCTACCTGCTTTGTCTTCTCCTCGTCTGTTGGATGTTTATCGCTGTTATTGACAGGAAGGAGATGTAGAGGGACTGACAGGTGTAATCCTTCAATCCTACACCAGAGTGTGTGTGTGGATGGTCCTGCCTCCAGGCTGGTCACACAGTCCCTCTCCTGCTGCTATTTCTTTACCATCATTTTACTGATTACCTCTCTTAACTCTTCACTTCTGTCAGAATCTATAGTTCTGATGGTATTTCTGGCTGAGTCGGCCTTTCTCGATGCTCCTGCTGTCTTCATGCACACCACATCTCCTCTCATCCCTCCCTGCATTCCACCTTTCTTCCAATTATCTGTCTGCATGAAGACTCTCTCTTTTGAACTCTCTGGAGGGGGGGAGGTGACTGATAGGTCTCTTAAGGTTCATCGGATTAATTAAAGGTGAAACTCTGAACAATACTCATACAGGCTGCTGTGTGTGTGTCTTGTGTGTGCGCCACAGTCTTATATCAGAATATCAAACTTGCTGTCTACTACTTTCTTTTTGTTGTAGCTTTGCAACTGATGCTTCATTACTTTCCTGTCTTTTCTTACTCATGTCCTCTATGACATTTTTACTCACAGATTACTGTCTTTGATGCCTTATTGTTTTGCAAAAGAAATATGCTAAGGCCTGTTTGGTAGTTAGCATATCTACCAAGCAGTATTCTAAGTTTCACAGGTGGCAATATCCAGTTAGTGCCAGTGTAGTCGTATACACTGTATGTTGTTGGATTAAATCATAAACAGGACAATATAAACTCCTACAAAATCCTATGTGTACTTAAGTTAGACTTTTGCTTTGAAAGGTACACGACTTCCAACTAGCTATACGATTACCATGGGCGTGAGTTCACTGATGTGGGTGTGTTAATAATATTCAGGCAAGCATCAGAAGGATGAATAAATTGTAGGTGCTGGTTAAAAATCTGCACAAAAAACTTACCAGCTTGTTCCCATGTATTTTTTAATTCTATACGATGGCATTTCGACCACCCGAGCAAGACCATTTGTCGCCAAATATTATCACATCGAGGAATTAAAGAAGAATTGGGAACAAAATAGGTACTGGGTTTTTGGTTGTTGTTTTTTTGTCTTTTTATGAATATTTGACAGACAATCAAGACAACAAATCAAGTTTTATTCAAGTCTTATTTACTACCACACACGTACACACTCAAAAATAACCATTTTGCAAACCATAACCTTTTTTTTCAATGTTCCACACAGCCGTTGGTTTGTATTCATTTCTGTACAAAATGAAAACTATTACCCCACTATTGGAATTTGCTTGTGTTGTGTAATCCATCATGCATTTCTATCAAAGTTACATTATTGTAATGAGGTAATGCTGCACCAACTTTTCAAATCAATCTGCGTATAAAGTGCATTACCATGCAATGATAATGGAACTTAAAAAAACAACAACTTGATGGACCCTGTGATGGAGTACGGCAAGAATACACCAAACATCTAAAACTGTACAGCGTGCATTCAGAAATGGTCAGCAAAAATCTAAATTATCTGTAGTTAGGAGCTAAAACACATTGTGGTTCTTTTTATAAAGTAGTTGGGGTGTATAAAAATGAGCTACTAAAACTTTGTTTTAGTGAGGACTTGAATGCTGAGTTCTGCTATTGTATTGTTTTTTTGCCAGGGAACTGTCATAAAAGTCGTCCTGTGTGGAGCCATGCTAAACACTTGCAGACACTGCTGCATTGTTAGCTCTGTGTGGAAAAATGCTGCATAAATGCTAACCTTAGCTGTTGTCTTGTTACTTTGCAGGGCAGCAATGTGGTGGAAGACCAGGACCTGCTGGAGATTGGGATCCTCAACTCGGCCCACAGACAACGCCTCCTGCAGGCCATACGGCTGCTGCCCAGGGTCAGTAACACTCCAACACCTCAGACAGCTCTGAGTAAACGTGGACTAAATCTGTGTTTGCTAGAATCATCTCATGCAAGTTACATAAATTCATCAAATTCTAAACTACACAAGTCTATATTTCCAGTTTTAAGATTGTGAGGTTAACATAATACAAATGAGAGCTGATCTTCACACACAGATAAAAACATATAGACACACTTTGAACTCTTAATTGTCACAGAAAATGCAAAGAGTTGCTTAAAAGGGGATCGATGGTTGTTGAAAGAATACTTACAGGAAAGTTTGTGCAAGGTCAAGTGCTTGTGTGTGTGTGTGAGACAGAAAGTAAGATCAAAGGTGTGGGACTGTAAGGAGTGAGAGCAGAAAAAAGAGAGTCTGCAAAAGAGAGGACAGAAAGAAAAGGGAGACTCTGAGCTCTGAGATAAGCAGGTTTCATACAGACACCCAGAAAACTTTGATCTCCAGTCAGCACTTTCCTCTTCTCACCCCCCTTAAACTTTCTCAAAGACCTTAAAAAATTAAGCCTTTAACTTTTGTCTGCCCTCACACACGTAGTCATGCTCAACTTAAGGTGGAGGAAGTGGGATGTTTGTTTGAAGCACTGTTAACTCTCTGAAGCTGTTTTGACTGTCAAAATAAAAGTGAATGCAGGATGAATTATCTGCTACACTCACAGAGTATCTCACTCAAGGCAATAACCCCCTGCTGCCGGCGTCCTATTCTGCCCTTTCTCGAAAGTTAGGCTCATGTTTACTTCTTTCCACTTCAAATATATGAGATGTACATGATTTTAATCCACCAAGTAGTTATAAAGTTGGGCTCTATCTTGAAAAATTCCCTCTGTTAGAGCTCAGTATTTCCTGTACTCCTCCTGTACCCTGCTGAACTGGGGAAGGTCTTTAACATAAAATAAATCTTTAATGATCCCCGTGTAGAAATTGGGCTGTTGCAGCAGAATGGAGACAGAAAATGAAAAAAGTGCAGCACAGCAATCAAATATAGTTTAAAAAGAATTCAGCTGTCATGTTATGTAAGGAAAAGGTACGTAGGCTGTAATGTAGTTCGCATTTGTACAGAGCGCACCCTCAAGATAGCAGCTGTTCTATGCTACAAAGCTCCAGGTCAAAGGTAGTGTACCATATGGGCAGAAAAATAGCAAAACACATCCAACATTTCCTCACAGTATCACTGTATTTATGAGAACATGGAGGAAAACAAGCAGGGAACGGGCAGAGATACTAAAAAATATGCTCAGCAGCCCAGGATATATTTTTTCAAAGTCTTGTAAACAACTGCAGAAAGTAATAAAAAGTTATAAATACAGAACTGGAAAGATCACTTTTCCCCCTACTCTCTTTCTCCTTCCTGTCTGTACCAAAGGTGCGGCCTATCGGTTACGATGGCAACAACCCCACGTCAGTGGCAGAGTGGCTGGAGTCGCTGGAGCTCGGCGACTACACCAAGTCTTTCCTCATCAACGGTTACACCTCCATGGAGCTGGTCAAGAAGATCTGGGAGATCGAGCTCATCAATGTAAGTCACAAAGTTATTTTTACTTCCTGCTTCTACACGCTGTCCTGAAAAATGTTCATTTCAGAGGATATTTTTTTTACTTATTGCCAACAAATCCCATGAAAAGACCAAATTGTTGTCTGTGTATCTGAATTCTGATATATCTTATTCCTCACACACCCCCATTGTTGCTGTAAATACTCACCAGTTCACCAAATATGTATTAATCCACGGCTGAAAATAGTCCCCAACAATTGCTAAATATCAACTAATGTGCCCAGCTGTTTTAGGAAATTACTGAGCCGTTTTTAAAAATTAAACTATGTATTTGTGACCTGTTTTTAAAGGGGCACTCCACCAAATTTTTTACACATGAAGATTAGTATACTTCAGTTTCTAAAGTGGTTGGACAAAATAATATTACAAGCTTTTTCTAGAGCTTTCAACCACATCTCGCAGTCTTCATCAGAGGTTGGAGTTTGCTCAGTTACTCAATGTTATGACCAAGGGGCGTGGAGTTTAAAAGACGTGGGCATTTACCAGGCAGGGAGGGTCTAATGAAATATACTGTTGGGTTGCATTATGGGAAATGTAGGAAACCATTTTTTTTTTTAAACGTAGCTTTACATTTAGTTATATGTAGCATAGCAGAGACTAAAAGTCAGGATATCTCAGCTTCTGCTGCTTCAATTTTGACCATTCTTTTTTTAATATGGGTCTCTCAAGTCCCCCGACTTTCTGACAGTGCAATACTAAATCACTTAAAGTTCTTATGTCTTCACTAGGAAGGAATAGGCTCAGGGTTGAGTGCCACAGACAGGGTAGTGAAGTAGGAAAGTATTGATAGACGGACTAACACATTGTTAGTTTTGATCTCTTCATGGGATTTGTTGACCATAAGAAAAATATAGAATAACCTTTATCCTAAATCCTTTAACAATTAAATTCTTCTTAAAACAAGGTATATCTGCAAAGTGGACAGATATGTCAGATATTACACTTGCTTGTAGTGTGAAGCAAATTCTTTTTTCAATCAAGTGATGCTATCTTGATGCTAGTAATAATAGTAATCCCTCTTGTGTCGACACACAGTCTTATCTCTTATTCTAAAGACATTTGTGTGACAGGTCAAACTGTGCCTTCATAGACAGATATTAACTACACCTTTAAGCAGTGGGAAACTTTTTTGGCTTTTTTAGTTCTGATGGATATATTTTCTTTGTAATGAATGAACAGTAGCACAGCTGGGGCTTTGTGAAGCTGAATGCTTGTTGGTTTCTGTCCCCATCTCTCATCTTGGTGACAGACTGAATTTGTTTCTCCTGCTCAATATATCGCACCAGAGACCCATACATCAGCACACGCACAAGCTTTGTCCTTTGGCTTTTAATCCGAAACAAGGCTGAAGTGGATGTGAGAGTTCGGTCTGTGGGAAGGATGCCGAGGCCATAATGTGCAGAATGCCCATCAGGCATTTCTCCTCATTACTGTGCAATGCGTGCTAAGAATACAAACAGGAAGGAGGTGCATTTTTGCTGTTATATCATAACCTTACTGCATCTTTTTTTTTATTTTTTTTTAAGTTTTTTCTCTATTTTACTCCTTGTCATAACAGCTCTTCGCCTTGCTGTAGAAGTTTGTGGTTTAAAAAATGCAGGAATAAAGAGCAAGTAGATAGTTTGCAGCTGCTTCCCTTTGATTGAATTCTCTGCTTCTGTAAATATCAGTAATGCAGGATGATAACAAGGTCTGACATTTGAGCTCCTGTGTTGTCACAAGTAGTGCAGGTTTATGATTCAATTTTCACCAACATAAAATCTTCACTAGAGATGGGATTTGCTGCAGACTGATCTCATCGGAGTGAATGTGCTCCTTTGATGCTCTGAGTGTAACGAAATCATGCTCGATTGCAGAGGGCGCCCGCCTGGCTGATTTCAATGAGAGAGAGAGGAGAGAAGGGGTGTTTTTTTTCTTCCCAGCGGAGGATAAAGTGATAAAGTGATGAGTGATCAGCTGGAGGAGGTGGAGAGGGAGTTATATAAGCATGTGGGATGCAAGATGTTTCACAGCGCTGGGGATGCCGCCCACATGCTGCGCTTGTGTGTGTGTGTGTGTGTGTTTCTGGATGCATATGTGAGATAGAGAAAGTGTTAATACATTCTCATGTGTTTATGTACGCGTTTAAATGTATCACTTTTCAACACAAGCCAAACTATACATCAATCTCCTTTCTGTTATGGACAACAGAAGAGCCTTAAAGTCTAAATGATGGATGCATATGAAGCATATAATGTATATATACTACAAACTCCTGTATGTGCATGTAAATAAAAACACTGTATAGCATCAGGATTCTGTCTATATGAAGAATTCTGAGTGAAGCTGTGTTGCAGTACAGAGTGAAGCCACTAGAGGCTGCACAAGTACACAAAAAGGCCAAAGGCATGTGTCCACATACTTTTGAGTACTGGGATTGTTTTTCACAGTTTGGTCCCTTTGTTCCAATTAAGGGAAACCCTAATGCTACAACATACAATTTTATTTTAGACAGGATGCGTCCAACCTTGTGGTAACAGTTTGGTGAAGTCTCTTTTCTATTTCAACATGAGAATGCTGCTGTGCACAAAGACAGGTCCATAAAGAAATCGTTTTCCTAGTTTGTTTTTTATCAATTTGGCAACACTTTATTTTATGGGTCCCTTAACTTCATGTTTATACTATATATATATTTGTAATGTTTGTTATTCATTTTAGGGAAAATAGAGTGGTGTTCAATTGGTACACTTCCAAATAATCACAATTAATTGCTAGTATAACCTAGAGACATGGATGAATAATGAGACACTTAACTACTAGAGCAGCCCTCAAAATACTACAGAACAATATTAAAGGGAACCATCAAATGAAACCTCTGATGCAGGTTATATTGACTTAAAACAGAGCTGTTTCTGTCAGGCATGCGTTCAAATTGCGTTACTGGATTTATTGTAGGTGGCATAAGTATGCACTGTGAAGCTGTATTAGGAAGAAATTAAGAAAAATATATTAGATCAGACAGTGTCAGGAGATACTCTTTACTTACTTCTTACTTATTATTTTATTTATCAGGGTCAACACACAGCGTAAATATGTCAGATTTAGCCCTAAAGGCTCATTTACATCTGCAGTCCCTGGGCAGGTTGATGGTTACATTAAAAGAAACAAACAAGACATGCAAAAACAACATCAATATTAAAGATCAAGATCAAAAAAACATCCCTACGTTTGACTAGGCTGAAAAAAGTTACTTCAAAAAGAGGCTCGTGCCCCTCAACCCTTTGGGCCCCTGGGCTTCGGCCCACTCTTTCATTCAGACGTCAAAACATTTTAAAATGTGTCTACAGGCTCACATACAATTCAACATATATGGAGAATAAAGTTTGCACTAATAAATTAATAATGAAGGAATATTTATTTGGGTTTAAGTGGAGCATTGATTTCCAGCAGTTGATTTCCAGAGGAAATATCACTGGAAAAAAACAACTGCTTATAAACGCAACACGATTTACTAAACTCAAATAACTGTCTCAGAGCCTATAATTGATAATAACACTGTAGATCTAAATTTCATAGTTATTTCTAGGAATCATCCCAGAAAATTATGAGGAAGTCATGGGACCCGTAAAATAAAGTTACCAAATAAAGTTACCCTTGGCTGGTCTGCACAGAGGCCTGACCTCAACCCCATCAAACACCTTTGGAATTAACTTAAACGCTGACTGTGAACCAGACCTTATCACATGGGTGTAATGTTTAGGTGTCTATATACTTTTGGCCATGTAGTGTATTAATTTGGCGTAGATATTCTTGATCGCGTACGAGTGCATGTGAGGGAGTGTATATATATATGTGTGTCTGCTGTACAAACTGTCCTCATGACTGCGTAGCACTGCAGCAGTACACTGTCACTGAAGTAGTCTCTGGGGTGATGGAGAGGTCACTACTGTACCTGAGAGAGAGGTGTGTAGGTAGGTAGGTATGTAAGTGTGTGTGTGTGGAGAGAGAGATTGTAGTGGGAGAATAAAATAGAGTGATGTGGGGAAGGACATATAGATGTAGGAGAAACGAGGGGATGGAGAGAAAGAGGAGAATGAGTCTTTAAAAATAGAAATACGGCCGCTGCTTTCATGTAATCACCAGATAATCACTACGGGCAACAGATGCTGTGGTGTCCAGGGAGACAAGGGAGGAGCGTTAAGCATTGTTGGAGCATTTTAAAATAGAAGGATACAAGTGTGTGTGGGTATAGGTGTGTATATGTGTGTGTGTGTGTGTGTCCTTTTGATCGGACACATATGTGCAGTCCTGCTGTTGTGGGATTAAGAGCATCTCAAAGCACCTTTTAATCTTGCCTGTCCACACACACACTCACACACACAATACACTGCAGACAGAGAGCAGGTGCAGCTTTCTCTGCAGTATATTATGTGTGAGGATGTTTGTAGTTGTGGCTCTCAGGTTTTTCCATCTTAGCTCTTATTCTTGTACTTCTGGCCATAATTTAGCATTAGGATAACATCTGATCTTCCCAAACAGTATGAAAGACCAGTTTCAACAAGACAGAAGAGTCCTAACTTACGGAACTCTTTTTCTTATTTGGTTAAAATTATATCTACAGAAAAATTACTTTAATCTCTGTTTTATAACAGTAAGTCATAACATATATAATTTTAACATTTTAATTTCCATGCTTATTTGATTTTAACCCTGTACAGTTAAGAAAACTCACACGTAAACTCATTGTTCTCACATCTCAGCAGTTGCTTCAGTAAATACGTAAGCAAGTACGATGAGGCAAGAAACTGATTTAAGTACACCAAACTTATTTAAAAGAGAAAATGAAGGTGAACGCTAAAATTATTATCCAGACTGTCCGTCGTAAACATCCATCACAGTATACAGGCAGTTTGACCATACTTACCGTAGCTGTGTGAGCACACAATTTTCCTGTGAAATAACCGAGATTTTCTTCACACTTTATATGATGGTATACTGCAATCCTTCATGGATGTTTAGAACAAACAATTTGTGAAATAACTTTACTGTCTGCTTTTGTTTTCTCCTCCAAATAAGTCATGGCTCACCTGGTGTTTTGTTTAAAATCTGTACGATCGTCTGACTGCTCGCGTTTCTTGCCCCATCAGACTGACCCAACTTGTAATAAATCAGAATTATCCTTTAACATCTGTTTCAGAGCAAAAGGAACTATGCCAACATCAGTTTCACATCATAGAGAATAAGGTGTACATACATACAGTATATGGTTAGTGTAATCAATGTAGATACAGTTATTCATTGGACAGTTAAAAAAAGCCATGTACTGTAGAGGGGGAATTAAAAGTCTTTAGACCTGAAGTGAAAACTCATTAAATTAGACTTTGTATCTTTAAATTATTAAATGAATATTAATAATTAATAAAAATTCAGTATTAAAAATGGTTGAGTAAGTGTGCATATACTGCTTATAATTGGAGTTTCTTTTACATTATGCTAAGATTTAACTAATCATATTCCACTGAATGTATGAGCCAATTTGCTTCCACCTATAGTGCTAAAGTTTACATACAGTGCTAAGTCGACTGATTGACAGCAAGTTAATTGTGATTACCTATTAATCTTTAAATACTTTATCGAGTAAAATATGAAACATTTGGAGTTTACAACAATACAAATGAGAATATTCTTGCATTCCTTCATGTCAGACGATAAACTGTGCGTGAGAGGCAGTTTCTGAACATCTTCGTCTTTAGGGAGCTGCCATTTAAGCTGCTTTGCGCCCTTAATTTCCCCCTGAACCCAAACTAATTTACAGAGCTGTGTCAGGTACTTGAGAATGTAATAATGGCAAGACGTAATGACTCTATCAGCCTGCTTTTAATATCACAAGTCTCCTGGTAAAATCTGTCAGCTGTCTCAAGAATAATTTACTGTCATAATCTTTGCTCTGTGAAGCTTCGTCTTAGCTGGATCTGGACTGACATGTTGACTTTGAAAAGCTTCATTGTGCAACATGAACATTAGGCACCATTACTGCTGTTAATCAGTTTTTCACTGGAAGAAAAGTCTTGAATATAACTAAATAAATAACTTCATCAACTGGTATTTTTTAAAGTTTAGAAGCCCGTCTGTAAAACCTTGGAATGTGTGACATTTTTTAAAATTATAACATAGCTTTAGCGAGACAATGACCTTTGACTGGTCCACGAGGGGAAGTACGGTTGAAGCAGCAAAAAAGGACAAGGATGGTGAAAATACGATTAAATATAAAGACAAACATAAATCAGATCTATGATAATAATTATTTTAATATTTAATTGTTGTTTGAGATGTCAAACAAGCAGATGAATGGATCCCTCATATACATATTCATTTCACTGCAGTGCAGAGAGCTGCAGACACATCCTGTAGAAATCCACGTGGTGGTGCTGCTGCCTCTCGGTTCAGTCGGACCACCTCGTCTCGGGGCGAGTAAAGTACAGAACAACTGCGTCAAGGCTGCAAATTGCTCTCATTTCAAGTGAGTCCTCAGAGAGCCCAGAGTGAAGCGATTAGAAATGGATTTCGTTTTGGAAAGCCACGTTCACGAAGGTGGAGTGCAGATAGTTTCTGGTCCTCAAGGAACAATTCCCTTAATGTTTTCTAGATGAGTGGTCCCCAATATCACAAAGGAGGGCGCCTTTAAATGTGTTAGTGTGTATTTTGTGTGTCCCTGGTTACCTGTATATGGTGCTGAAAATGGGAAACATTTGATTGAAGGTCAAAGAGAGTCTCTACATCACTGGTTACCAACCTTTTTGGGTTGTGACCCCTTAGCATAAAGCACATCACATCTCACTCACAGTTGTGAGCGAGTGTAACATAATTTTGTCTATTAAAATATCGTTTCTTCTTATTTGCTACAGTAGCTGGATAATCATCTTGTGAGCCACTAGATTAATCTCACGACCCAGTGTAGGGGTCCCATCCCCCAGGTTGGGAGCTGCTGCTCTAGATGTTTGTGTACATTTGAGTTACTTGTACACTATGTAGTAGGGGTTGATGATGTAGATAAAGTTTTATATTACAGTATATGAAAAAATAAATGTTGCCATAGCGATATACTGTATGTCATAATTAAGAAACAGTTTATACATAAACCAGATAGGATTTGCTGTTTTGGGCCAATCCAGTGAAACAGAGTAAATATTTGACAATTCAAGGTTCTTCATCACGTCTGTACAGTATTGCCATAAAGTAGTTCGGCTCATTGATTTGAAAAATTACCTGCAGTGGTCTAATACAGTAGTTCCCAACCTTTTTGGCTTATGAACTTTCAAATTTTGAAGTGAAGCAGTATATCTATGAGTTGTGAGAAGTTCAGCCAAAGAGTGATTTGTCCTTCTCAGACTGTTCCATTTGTATAGTTACAGTTTACAGGCCTGAAGAGGTTTAACTATGTGGTATTCTACAATATAAAAGCAAAGACTAGAGAAAAGTTAGAATTAAAAGCAAGATTTGTGTAGCATAAATAGTTTTTTAAAAATTCCTCCATAAAAGTAGTAATGTGAAAACTCTGTTATAAATAAAAGTCTTACATTAAAAAATAAAAGTATATAAGTAAAGTTGGTAAAGTAACCAAAGCACCAAAGCTGTCAGATAAATGTAGTGAAGTAAAAACTACAGTAGTTCCCTGAAATGTTGTCAATTGGAAGCATAAAGTAGCATAAAATGGAAAGACTCAAGTACAGTACTTGAGTAAATGTACTCAGTTACTTTCCACCACTGTATTTCTTATCTTGTTGATCATCTTGTAACCCCTCAGATTTATCTTGTGACCTCCAGATCAGGATCCACTGACTAAATACAACCTAAGATATTACAGAGGTACTTTCATATACAGTATATATCATCATATTACCCGATCCTTTTACAGTATGTAAGAAAATATTTGCTTACTCATGCCTGTCTCTCACATGTGAAGGCCTGTGTGTTCACTTTATGTAAGTGTGTGTGTGTGTGTGTGTGTGTGTGTGTGTGTGTGTGTGAGTGAGTGAGTGAGTGATTCACCTACAGGGCCTGACTTGTTCTTGCATTCCCCACTATTATTACAACATGCCATTTCAAGAGGTACACACACACTACACTGGGAATGTGTTCTGAAAACCTCAAAATGACTAACTGTTTGTGTGTGTGTATGTGTGTGTGCAAATGTGTGTGTATAACTGTATGAGGGGTCCAAAATAAATTGAGGACAGTCATGAGAGTTCAGCCTTTCTTCTACCGCTTGTACTCCGTTGCCATGACGGCTACTAGTTACCATAGAGACTAGAGATATGTGCACTAGGTATAAATGTAATGTGTTTGTGTGCATGTGTGTGTACTGGATTGCCTTTTCCTGACACTATTCCAAATACTCTGAATTTATGTGTGTGTGTGTGTGTGTGGTTCATGTTCCTGTGCTTATCACCTTCTTTGTCACCTCTCCAAATGGACAGATTGTCTCACATCCCAACACCAGATGGTTCCTGCCTTCGTTAGACACTGCAGGATTAAACCCTATATATCATACAATAATACCTACACACACATGCATCCACACTTCTGTTAATTAGTTCGTTTGATCACAGATTCATGAGTTTTCACACCAAAAAGACGTCTACATGTGTGTTAAGATACGTATGTAACTGCGGCCGTCACACACTTGTATCTGTTGCACTGTAGGTTTACAGATAATACAGTATGTGTGAAAAGAGTGAGTAGTAGCTTTCGTGTGGGTGGATTTGCCTCAGGACTGCAGTGTACTTCACCGTCCCTGCCTGCTGATATCGCTCTCCCGCAGCCTTATTTGGGCGTTTGCACTTCCCGTTGTAGCGCTCACCGTGCTGGAGATAGTGTGGGAGGTGTCAGGAGAGAATGTGTGTGACCCCCGAACGCACCCTGAACCTGTGGCTCAGTGCTGCTGTAGAGTTGGAGCTGATGGTCTGCTGCTTCACAATCAACATCCTCACTTGTTAACTCTGCAGGTAAAAACAGGTAACAAGCCCTCTTCAGATGTGTTTACATTTTCGTCCAAAATGAGGATGAATTCATCAGTTTGGCAGTAAAAGCGTCCTCATTTGCCTTTCTTCCTTTCCTTATAAGTTCTGTTGGATTTGATTGGCAGGCATCTCTCAAGTCCATTTAGTGTTTGCTTTAGAGTTTTTGGTCATATAACATCCTCTTCATCTGCTGTTTCCAAGGTCAGTGATAAACTCTGAAGCTCACCTATTGAGCCATCCTGGATTAAAAGTCATTGAAGTGCTTAGGAAAAAAATGGATATTTAAACGTTTACAATTTCTTGACAACTGGGCAAACTCCGTCTCGTGATGAAGATCATGTGACTTGGTCAAAAGCTCCAGAACAGTTACGAAATGGACCTCGAGGTGAGATTGTTTTATCAAGGTCTAAATTTAAATTTGAATCTCTCTAGTTGTCACTTCCCTTCAACTTTTGTTTCTCAATTTTAAGATGAAAC
>NTHP01000207.1:403649-462959 GCA_003416845.1 Oplegnathus fasciatus | reverse complement strand
ATTCAAAAGGAATAGGGCAGTTGCATTGAACAATTTACCCCAGATTTTTCTCAAAGTACGGTGAACAACAGTAATGGATTGAAACGTCTTTCAAAGCAGAGATTCAATTGCATTTGTATATTCTCTTTCATTTACCCTTAAAGGTATATTTACTTAATTTAAATCTATAGTTTAGTTGTACGTACATATATAGAGGAGAAAGAGACATGCACTGTCTTTGGTTTCCATCCTCTGGATCACATAAGGAGACTCTTGTAAAAGCCAGAAATAGTCAGAATGACGTCGAACTTTGTGGGTTGGATTTCATTTATGTCACACTTGCAGTCACACGCATGGGAATATATACTCTTAAACACATGCTCGTGTTTAATATAACGCACCAAACATGTACACACACAAGCACTGGTGTGGTCACGGTTGTGTCCCGTAGTCAGTCGATAGAGAGCACACTGTAGAGTATGTGAGTCAGGGTTCAAACATGTTTAATTTCTTACCCAGATAAGGATATTTGGTTGTTATGGCTAAATCGTCTTGCACATATTCAGGTATTATGCAAGCCTGCTCAGTGATGACGTTGTTCTGAAGAACATGAGGCATAAAAGGACATTGCAAAAGAGTAATTAGGATCAGATAAATGGGAGTTTTTCTGCTCTGAGCTATTTCCTGCCAAATGTCTAAACTTGTCCGCATCCGTAGATGAACAGTAAAATGTGATACCCTGCACAATCAACGAATAACATAGAGTGGCAAAGTGGAAGGACTTATTTTGTGCATCTGAAAGGGTTCTGGAAGTAAAAGTCTCATTAATTTTCTACAAACATAATGTTCGGTTACTTGCAGTTGGAGCACTCCCAAGGCTTGGATGAGCATCAAACTCTCCAGATTGAGGGGCACCATGGCGGCCTAGGGGTTAGGGCGCTGACCATGAACCGCATCGTCCCCAGTTCGCATCCAGCTGGGAGTGTTTCTTGCATGTCATTCCCTGTCTCTCTTTTCTCTCATTTTCTCTTATCTAAAAAAACAACAAAAAAAACCCCTCTCCCAGTTCGAATCATCAATGCAAAAGATGAGCAACTGCGTCAAACAATATCTGGTTCTTTGATAAAATATCAAAGGCACAAGCTTGCATACATAGAAACGTAAGGAGAGAAGTCGAACGACGATTCCCAGTGAGCATTCGGCGAGCAGAATCTAACAATCACATTTTGTAGAAACCTTTTAAAACATTCAGCAGTTTAAATCAGTTCACTTTTGGATTTTGGGTCAGTTTTGATGAATTTAACAATTATGGTGAGGTCTTTTGTGCCAAATTACAACAGAAACGTGTTGATTCGCGCCTCTGGCTGGCTTCTTCTCCATAGCAACAGTAGCTAAGGCTAATGGGCACTGTATTTAGAGCGCTTCAGCATACCAAACTGACTTATACATCTCAGATGAGGATCATTAAGGATATCATTGGGGGAATAGTTTGACATTTTGGGAAATATGCTATTGACTGCCTTGTTGAAAGTTAGATAAGAAGACTGATACCACTCTCATGTCTGTACAGTAAATTAGAAGCTACTGTACAGCCAGCAGCCGGTCAGCTTAGCTTAGCACAAAGACTGGAAACAGGGGAAACAGCTAGCCTGGCTCTGTCCTATTCTTTTAAATAGGAAAACATTCTAACCCTATTTATTAGTAGTTTGTGTCAGTGTAATTTTGCATTGAAATCATATTGTTGAACTGTCTCAACTCATGGTGCACACAAACAAACACATTTACACTCCTTGTGAGCCAGCACGAGCTTGTCTCAGTACGGGCCCAGAGTCTCCATAGTGACGAGATGGAGAGGAGGAGGAGGAGGAGGAGGAGGAGGAGGAGGGGGGAATGTAAACTGGGTAGAAAGAGAGAGAGAGAGTGTGGGGAGAGAGAGAGAGTGTGTGTAGAGAGAGAGAGCGCTCAGGCAGAGACATGTAGGAGATGTAGTCTGGCTGCCGCAAGCTGAAGAAAGAGGAGGAGTTGGTGAGCGCTGGAAATCTGCAGAGAGTGAGAGTGAGAGAAAGGGAGACAAAAGCTGGTGGTGAGGAGGCGAGGAGTAAAAGCCAGGAAAGCGTGGCTAAACACAGAAGAGAAGAAGAAGAAGAAAAAGAAGAAGAGAAGGAAGACGCACTTGTCTTGGACAGCAAGAAAGCAACAGCAGAAGAGACGAGTGTGAGAAGAGAAAACACAGGAGGAAGACGGAGGAGAGCAAACTGAAGACGACTCTTCAGCCTTTCATTTGGAATAAGTCCAGTCTTGAGGAGAGGTAGGTAACCCCACTGGGAGACGGGACAGGGAATGAGTGATGAGGAAAAAGAGGGATATGTGTTCAAAAAAAAAAAGAGACGAGGGGAGAGAAAGAAGGGATTTGATGATGAGCCATTGATCCTTTTGTTTTTCGCTTGCTGTTTTATTTATGCATCTTTCATCTCTCTGCTCAGCGAGGCTGAGGTGATTACAGCATATGAAACGCTTCCATCGCACACAATCAACACTGCTGACTAGGCTAATTTACTGTCTGTGTGACCGTGTGTGCACATGTGTGCGTGCAGAGATAAATGTTTTCGTGCATCCAGTGTGTAATAGTCTGTCCTCGGGCCACCTGAGAGAATGAGCTCAGTGTTGAAACAATGAAGCATCGATTGTGCTTTGATAAAACTTAAGTTTGCTGCAGACTCTTCTTATTCCACAAGTATCATAACACGACAGCAAGTGATGTCTCAGATGTTACTCAGATGGTAAGGACTTCCCTTGACAGTGTGTGCTGGGTGTATTTTTGGTTTTCCTTGAACATGTTCTCAATCCCTGCCAGAAATTGGACTTTCTAAAAGGCAACTTAAATCCCAAGTCAGGTGTCGGCTCAGAAGATGCCAATTCTTTTCTGTAGCTCCAGATTGAGTCAAGTGAAGCAGAGAAAAAGAGCAAAAAGCTATTACTACTACAGTTACATTCACTTAAATCCAACTGCTGCCCTAATTTGTGTCCTATCCTCATTTGCATGCACTAACATGCTCTTAGAAGTGAAATCTGGGACGAGACCAAGAAAGAATATAGTTGCTTTAAGAGAGGGGTGTTGTTGCTTCAAGTTAGTTTGTAAGAGTCTGTGCAGGCGTAAAGGCTGACTGTTAACACTGTTAAGTATAGATATTTAAGTGATAATCACTATGTATGAGGGACACTGTAAACATTTAATAGAACAAGGAAGGCTAATCCGCTGTCATATGATGATTATTTTTAATGTCAGCTTTAAAAAATTTCCCTCTATTACCTTTTCTAAACCCACTTTCTCTGCAAAGTGACGTTACATTTTAAAATCCCTCAAAGAAACAGAGATTACCAAATGATTTTACCTCAGCTTTAGATGAAGGCTTCCTGGCTTTGTCTTAAGTTGCCCAAAATCCACTGGCAACCAAGAGTCAAACAGCAACATGATAAGTTAATATTTTCTATCCTGTATGGACTTGTTTTCCAACAACGATGAAGGGAAAAAAGGCATCAGTGCGAGACTTAGAAGGAAAGTGAGTGAGGACCTTGTGGGAGGTACATAGAGGGAAGGAACGAGACAGGTCTCAGCAGGACGACGGAAAGAGAAGTATTTGTCTTCTCCCAGCTGTTAAAGAACAGCCCGGATAGACAGAAAGATTGAGGTGGAAAATCCTGCCAGATGCTTTCTACCTCAGACGCCGGTCGATCAATCATAATCTTGCCTCCTGTTCATCGAATCGTCACCACGGCGAGTCACAGCAATAGATTCCCCTTCAGTGACCGGCATTAGTCAGTAGGCAGCCCAGAGAAACCACAGCATGATGGACGGTGCTGTGTGAGACATTTTGTGGACAAAGGCTTTTAACACAGTAACTGGGGTATTGATACTACAGGGTTTAAATCCTAAATATCATGTTGGTTATGCTACCAGTGTTTTCAGAAACTGGTTTTATTCTACTTTGTTTAGTTAAGTCTACTGTATCTTCTTTTTTAAGTAAATCCTCAAATGATTAATACTGTTAACACTTCTATTTCACACCCTTCAGTCATTTACATGAGTTGGGAGAGTTTATTTTCAAAGTGTTGACATCTCATTATGGGACTGAACTGTGTCACACAACAGGAACACACACTGTAAATCAGCAGATCTTTTTTTATCCTAAACGTTTGTCCTCATCGGCAGGTTAAGTGAGGTGGCCGAGGCTTAAAGTCTTGAAATTCTTGTGTGTATGTGTGCTTTGTGTACCGTATGTGTGTTTAAACGTAAGACTGACATCATGAATAACCTCAAAGCAAGAAGGCCATGGCATCTTGCTTTAGGTTTGGTCTATCTATAGCGTCACAGCTTTGACCTTGCTATAGGCCGCTTGTAATATTTGGCTACATTTACACTGCTGCTCTGATGCAGCTTGATCCAGATTTTTTGCCACATCTGATCCAGATCTTTGTATGTCCAAACTCAGCCTCGTTATAATAAGTACTAAGTGGAGAATTGTGCGTCACTAAATTTAACTACTGTAAGTTGCGCCACTCAAAGTAGTTGTTATGTAGAGATTAATTGTGACCAAATATTTACACCCAGCAATTCCCAGGTGTAACTGTTCGGTAAGCTAACTGAACTGACAGAACTAACGTTAGCTAGCGAATATATGACCGGTCTAGATTGACGAGAAAGGGAGAAACTATGAAATATGGTCAACCGAACACTTCATCAAAATGCTGTTTCATACCAATGGAAACTGTGATTTTCAGTTACATTTCACAAAAATAAACACAATATACTTCAAATTTCTGTTAGGTTAGCATAATCAGATATTTTCCACTCACTCTAAAGAGTGTGAACAATTCTAACTCTCAAACACAAATTTCTCCGTGTGTGTGTATATATAAATGAACCTACATTTACAAAGGATTGACAGTTAAGTTTAATATATTGTTTGCACCCTAAAACTGTCATTTTTGCTACGCTTGTGATCTTTCAAGGACAGTGCTACAGATGTTTTGTAGAAACCAATTTACACATACAGTACAATTTACACATCTAAATTACTAACTTGAAATTAGCTAGTAGCTACTAAAAATTTAGGAAGGACTTTACACACAAACTTAGTACTTAATTTACGAATCGCTGGTGCAGCACAAGCCAGGATTTTTTTTGTCCAAAGTGTAAACATCAGAGAAACATACAGTATTTTTTACATCAGACACAAACAAACCTCCTTTGCTGTAAATTATGATGCAATTCTGATCACCAGTATCAATGTAAATGTAAATATCAGAGGGAAACTGGCACCTAACACACCACTGGCTACTCCTGCAAGCTTCTTTACTCAGATTGGCTGCTGGAAACAAGCTCCCTGCTTCATCAGGAACTGATTCAACTGTTTCTCGTCTCATTTTAAAGTTTTCCCACCACTCACTGGGAATCATGAAGGCGTACGCAGCATGGTCCTGTCCAAGGTTGTCTCTCAACAGAGAGTTCACAGATGCACATATGGCTGCTACAAGCATCCTACTAACCTCATCTTGTATCTATAGCCTTTTCCCCCCGAATAGTGCATGTACTGTATGTTCCACACTTCACTGACTCTGACGGCGAGCAGCTGTTGTATGTGAGCCCTACTGTACATCTGAAGTGCAAGGTACCAAACAGCAACAGCGTAAACATCACTCCGCTAGGCTCTCTCTCTGTTGCTATGTCAACCTTAACTGTGATATGTCATGTGGACATGCACATCACACAAGCTGCACGGGTCACACACAGGTTTGTATACACATGATTGACAAAAGACCTCGCATTCGCTAAAAACCTGATTCAAGCATGAAGACCTGTAGTAAAAAATGTGAAATGTAGTGTGTGGTTCTGTAAAAGCAGAATATTTAAAATGTCAAACATCAGTTTGTGATCTTGAATTAATTTTCGTTATTGCTTCTGTGTCATGAAATCCAAACTTCTCTCTACATTTTTAGCATTCTAACATTTTTACAGTTTGAAAAGGCCAGAGGTGAATAAACTCTTTGAAGCACCCACACCTGGATAGTATTGTACACATAAACACACACGTGCATAAATGTTCACACACATCCCGGTGCCTTAGGAGAGCTTGTGCTCCTCTGCAGTGTGAAAATCGGTTCCATCTTGGGACTTTGAAGTACGTATTAACCCATAAAAATATCATACACCATTTCCTCTCTCATCATATTGGGAATTCAATTCATGAGCTCCTCTGTGTGTGGTAAAGAGTGTGTGTGTGTATGTGCAGGAGACAAGCTTTGAGAGATCTTGTTTCAACCTTGATCCTGCAGCATTTGGCAATGTTTGCACACACACACACACACACACACACACACACAGCTTGTGCTTCCAGTCATAGTTACAGTTCTCTTGCTATTAATGGAGATATATCTGTCTCCATGTAGGCGGGCTTATTAACAGCCTGCTGTCATTGGCTGCCTGTTCTCTCAGCATTGAAACAAGCCTTCCTATTGGTCCCTGTTGGATATAATTTTCAACACATCACCCTTAGCTGCAACTCCCCTCCACTCTCTGGTTGCTAGGCAACCAGTGGTCTCTGGTTTCCCTCCAGTGTCCCCCCCCACAATGTGGTGTGTGTGTGTTTGTGTATATATGTGTGTGTGTGTGTGTGTGTGTATATATATATATATATATATGTGTGTGTGTGTATGTGTGTGTGTGTGTAGGAGCGGCTGTGGTTCTAAATAGAGCAAAGAGGATGAAGCTGAAACCTGGACTTCACTGTCATGAACCCAGCCTATCTCACAGTTGCTTGCTTTCTGAGGGTTATATGTTGTGTGTTTGAGCGTGTGTGTGTGTATAATCTATTGAGAGTCCAGGCAAATCGATACTCATTGCTCCAACCGAAAAGCTCCACCTCCAAACAGCACACACATTAAGTGAGGGATGGAGCGATGAGGAAGTAACGAGAAGAAGGTGGCTGGCTGTGATTAAGTATTCAGTGTTAGAAAAATGCCAATAATCTGGGTGAAAAATGAGCCAAGTATTGTTGCTGGAAATGTCTATGCTTTCACACTCACTGAGTGCTGTGCACATTATTCACATAACATCAATGCTTTTCTATAACAAACCCTATTGATTGCAAGATGGAAGCCAGCTTTGATTTTTGTCCTCTTTCATATCCCATTTTAGCTGACAGATTTAGTGCCACAGCTCGGGCAAGATTATCGGCTAATGTGTATTCTCAAATTTACATTTCTTGCACAAAGCCAGAAACTGTTGACCAGCCACCAACCAAATTCTGTACACTTTCCTAAATATTTAAAGGAATATTTCCAGAGCAGTAACTTCCTGGAATCTCCACTGGTTGCCTGGCAACAGCTCCCATTCAAGGAATAGTCAGAGTCGATGTGAACTGTCATCTTTAGACTTTTTTTATTGTCTGGATTAAACAAACAAGATATAACACAGACTAGTGAGCTTTAGAGGTGCTGGTGGGTGGATTTTGTTGCCTTCGGACAGAGCCAGGCTAGCTGTTTCCAGCCTTTATGCTAAGCTAAGCTAACCGACTGCTGGCTCCAGCTACATATTTACCATACAGATATGAGAGTGGTATCAATTTTCTCATCTAACGCTTGGCAAAATAGAGAATAAGCGTATTTCCTAAAATGTCAAACTACTCTCTACTCTCTAGACTACTAGTCTCTACACTGACCAGTATGCAAATCTGTGGAGAGTACTGTACTAACCCTCTGTTAGTTTAACTAAATTTTTGTGTGTGTGGGGGGGGGATATTTAGTCCAAAAAGTTCATGTGCAAGACATCATGTGCAATGTGTGTGTTATCATAGATTGTAAACTCCTCCTCCTAAACCCCCAAATTCCCAGATAAATGTATATTCCAGAGGTGACCTTGGGAGTCTTCAATGATAACTACAACCCTGTACTCAGATACTACACCCACCTCAGAAACATTTTACTTGACAAAACTAACTTGACTTTTACAATTTACTTTTTTGCCTAGAAACAGTCGCTTTTTGAGATATTTAGTTTAAAAACATCAGAATCAGACTTTAAGCTCCACATTCTCAGAAATATTCCAGGGGACGGGACCTTGATGTCTTCAATGGTAGCCACAGCCCTGTACTCAACCTCTAAGATATCACTGAGACAGACCATGGGCTATTGTCTGATCAATATTACCATTCAATTGGCCTGCAATGTATTCTGACCTGGGCAATTTAAGTAACCTTACGCCAGTGATTCTTGGATCTAGAAAAATCGATGCAGGATTCTTCAAAGGGTTGAACCCCAATCGCACCATTAGCAGACGACGCCTGAGGGGCTTCAGGGCTCTGTTGATACCATAGAGGTCACAACCTCATAGTCTACAGGGGAGAGGTGATTGGTCATATTGACATGAGCCTGGAGAAGGTAGATACCCACAGCGAAAGCTAACAAACAAAGATGGACCAATCAAATGCAGTTGCTAAGGCTGAAGAGAAGAAGCTGTTTCGAGTGCAACTGTAGAGCCTCTTCTTTTATTAGGCCGAATCACTGACACTCTCGCACTATTTATTCCCTGTGACTGTCTCTTTTTCTTTTAGCATCTCCTCCTATGATCTGGATATAGCGAGAGGGGAGTGAAAGTAAGGACAAAGTGGGTAGGAAAGGCGGAGACGAGAGCAGATGATGAGAGGTAATTTGAGGTCAAGGGAATCAGAATATGGACAGAGTGAAAAGGGATATTTAGGCGAGTCAATGTAGATTAAGCAGGAGCAGAGAGACTTCCTTCTCCATCATTAAAACTACGTGCTAGCTTGAGCACAGACAGTGACTGGACTGTTGGTTCCCTCGCTGGGTTTTATGCTCCAGTGAGCCGACCAGCTTCCAACCTCCCCTCCAGTTAGGACACAGAGAAAAGGCTTTTTGTCTCCAGTGTCCTGAATGAGAGAGGTCGTTGTTTATGTCCCCAATCACTGACGCTTTCCACTTACCCCTTATTGTTGCACTGGTTTCTTTGCAAAATATGTCGTTTTGTAGCAGCTGTCAGCATTATTCCATGGTCACTCTTGTGTTTAAAGAGGTCAGTGTGTTCTTAGGATTTTCTTGGAAGTTTATACGAATTCAGCATCTTAAAAGAGGAAGATGTTATAAAAAATCTGATTTGATTTGTAGTGGCAAGTGAGATAATCTCAATTCTACTAGATGTTTTGTTTTTGCATGTTTTATGACTTGTTCCTAAATTAAATACCTTGAAGGTGGAAGAGTTTCCAGCATGCTCAAACACAAATATTTAAACAGCAAAGAATCAGACTGTTATTTGTTTAATTCTTGTAGTAAAGTGACAGCAGGTTACAGAGAGGAGGGATGGCTGTGTGAAAGCGCAGCTCCGTTATCCGTATGTGTGGCGGCTAATCCGTTAATCAAGCCTGTTCAATCTGGGCTAACAGGACTGTTAACGGGATTAGTGCATTGATCGGCACACACTGACACACGCAGAAGACACAAACACAGCGGCCCAGCCTGATACTGGAGGCAAGCAGCACCCCAAATCACTTTATACTACGGTAATAAAATCAAGACCAGAGGGTAAGTAACCCTCATTGGACGCACTCGCCACTCAATGACACCACTGCAAAGAGAGAGGCGTAGAGAGACACGGGCAGGAGAAGAATGAGATCATGTGAACTCACAGCTCTCGGAGTTGATTTGAACAGAGTTGAGCTTAAATGAATGCGTGGTTAGTGCGATAGCAATGGGTGGAACCGGAGGAAAGGGGTGCAGAGGGGTGTATGCAGTGGTAGCTCAACTCTCCTGTCGGTATATACAGCTGCTATGAATATAATTTAAATGCAAATGGGGCGATACTGCAGTCAAGCATCACAGAGAGAGTGAGAGTGTGAGTCTGTGTTTTAACAATAATGGTCGGGTTGCATTCAAATTCTCATCCATTCAGGGATAACAATATAATCTTCTTCCCCAGGCTCTGAAACAGCTGTTTGAGCTGTTTGTGTGTGTGTGTGTGTGTGTGTGTGTGAGTACAAATCCACGTGCATGTGGATTTCATTTATTTCATTTTATTATTTTTTTGGGATGAGTGTGTGTGGGTGACTGCTGCTGCGGCTCTGTGTTGCCATGGTGACAGTTGAACTTCAAGCTGAGGTTGAGGCTTCTACTGTAGTTGAAGTAGATGGTGTTGCATAAGGCAAGGTGTAGCGCACAGATACACACACGGATAAGCACATTGCAAGGCAATTACTGCAGAGTATGTGTGTATTTGTATGTGATGAAACAGCAGCGTGAGGACTGGTGTCACGCTATAGCCCCTCAGGAGACAGACAGGGGAAGACACAGAAGCATGAGGATGAATATTTCATAACCTTTACTACATAAAGGATAAAAACACATTCTCCAGGTAATTTTGTGTACTTTATAGTTTAGTCAAAAGTCATTAAATCTTATTTTTCTTATGTGGGGTCAAATAAAGTCCAAGTAATCCCAAGTAAGGTAAAATCTTAATCTGCAATCTAGTTTGACTATTTTAAGGAAATCAAGTGTAATTTTCCTCTTTCTAGTGGAGCAATAATGCCATATTTTCATCAGGGCTGCAACTTATTTTCAATCTGGATTCATCTGAAGATTATTTTCTCAGTAAATTCATCAACCATTTGGTTTATAAAATGTCAGAAAATAGCCAAAACTCATTATCAAACCCATCACTACTTCCTAAAGCTAAACCGAAAGATTTTCAGTTTACTGTCACAAAAGACAAAGAAAAGCAGCAAATCATCATAACTGAGAAGCTGGAGCAACAAAATGTTCGGCATTTTTTCTCAAGCAATCGATCGATTATCGAAATAGCCACTTCATTTCCTGTTTACCGACTAATCAATTAATTGACTTATTGTTTCAGCTCAAATGTTCATTTCATGACATGGACACTTGTGGCTAAAAGAACTTGAAACAAATGAAAACTGACCTGGCAACAAGCAATTTCAGAGTTAAAAGCCTCAGAATGAGACAGATGCATACAGTAAGTCACCTGTTTGCAATGTAGTTTCATTATTTTCAAGAATGTACTTAAATTAACTGTAATTTTCTTTTTACAAGTGAAGCGATACAACATATTCTCAGTCTTATTTCATGATATTGACACTGAAGATTAAGATAAAATCACATGATCTTAATGCACCAAATTCAGCGAGCCAATGTCATCTTTAGTACAAAGAGACGGACAGATCAAGGGAGGCAGAGATGCTGTAGTATCACTGACATTGTGTATCCATAAAGGACGGTGTGTAAGAGAGAAAGAGGCGGTGAGCTTTGAAAGCCAGATAGGAAAAGGAGGATAGGAGGGAAGAGATGAGTGAGTAAAAATTGGTGGAGGGAGCACGGGGCGGCCATAATACGCCAATTAGTTCCACTACCCGCTAGTCCCAGCTCTGCTCTCTGTTTCCCTTTGATCCGTCTAATTTTAACAATTAAAATACATTGTTTCCATGCAGAGAAGAACAGCGTAGGATGTAGTTTAACCCGTTGGTAGCTGCTATGTTTTTTTAACATCCCACTATTCAAACTGTCCTTTTCCTTACTTACTGTGTGACATAAAAAGAAAACAACAAGAGGAAGTGTTTAGCATTTTTGGACTTGTCTGATACATTATATATCAGTTGTTTACATGCAATTTGCATATATACACTATTCATTATGGTTGGGATTGGTTTATTGATGTTCTGTTTGTGTGTTTAGGTTTATACGCACACACACACAGAACCAAAGTATGTGCATCCTACAACACTGTAGTTTGTATTTTTATGTTTCTCTAGCAGATGTGGGGCAGTAATTGGTGCGGGAGATGATGAAGTGTGTGTGTATGTGTGTGTGAGTTGCGCTGACTCAAAGCAAGACTGTTGGGACAATCATTAGACTCGCAGCAAGGCCTCACATTGAGGCTAATTACCACCTTTTGCCCTGAAGACACACACAAACACACATTCTCTCACACTCGCACATACCTTTATTGGAAGACCTCCAGAGGCAGCCCCATAAAACCAGGCAGCAGTTTGTTGTACACTGAAGTATGGGTGCCAGAAGGTGCAAACAGTGCAAACAACATCCCTGCAGAAGGCTGCCGTGTTCCAGCTCGTCTCTTTAGAAAACCCAGTAACTGGCACAGTCAGTGGATGCCTGGTGACCAGAGAAAGAATGAATGCCTTCATTGGAGTCCAAGTGTGTATGTGTGTTTTGTCTTTGTTTGTGACTGTGTAATGAGCGCTGGGGGGGAAATCAATACACTATTACAAATTTGCCACAATCTCATATTGTTGAATTTGCATTTCATGGCTGTCCGTGCAAAAAGGCTCTCAGTAACAATGTTTTATCAAATGGTGTCCTTAACAAAGAACCAGTTTGTGGTTTGTGTTGGGATTTGGGGGTCTTAAATTTGAAGTATTATAGTAGTATTATATAGTATTAGCTTTGTTGCCGAGAGTTAGATGAGAAGATTAAGATCACTGTCAACGTATCATGTCAAGTACGGAGCTGGAGCCCACACTCGATTAGCTTAGCTAGCATAAAGGCTCTTGCAGGGGGAAACAGCTCTCTCCAAAGTTCAACATACGTTTTTTGCATTTCTGCTGCTTGTTTAAGAGGTGTGTTCGGTGTATTTTTAACAGTGACGACATTGGAGCCAGAGTCTGCGCAGTAGTGATCGGGGAAGGAGCCGCGGTATCGAGGTCCCGCCCATACACCCGCCCAACTTGATCGCTAATCAACAATTAGTAACTGCTAACTAACGATCACCTGCTAAAGTTTAAGTTACATCTCCTCTCGACGTACCTACTCCACGTACAATTCCTGAAAAGACGCCTGCAGGTGCCTCCGCGACTATTTCACTGTGATTGACAGCTGTCAATCATGACGTTTCACCCCGTTTTTATAGCATCAAATAACTAATTAAAACCAAACTTATCAGAAAAACCAACATTTGAACAAACATCAGCTTGATAAGAACTATCTAAAATGACAGAAACCATCTTTGGGAAAATTTATTTGAAGTGTTTTTTGATTTTTTAGTTTGGCCCATGTCCCATCTGCTAACATGGAGGGGGTGGGACTTATGACCTATACTGCAGCCATCCACCAGGGGGCAATCTAGATGTTTTGGCTTCACTTTTGGGGAGCTGTCATGTCGTCCATCTTTATATACAGTCTATGTGACTGACTGGCTGGCTAGTGGGTAAGCGGTTAGCTCACTAGCTACAGTAGTTCACCAACTAGCCCTACTAATTTTGCTCTGCTACTTTCTGGTGTGACCAGGCCATAAATCCTTTGCTTTGTCTTTCCTGTCTAAATTCTGACCATTAAAATGATGGAATTTTCTTTTTTAAATTGTGTTAATACATAACTGAGACCACGTCCCTTCAATCCCTAGGCCTAATAATTAAATATTCAAGATGTGTGGCTGGCGCTATCTTAGTCATTTTTTTAATGTTCCAGGATTTTACCAGGTCAAAACTTAAGATTTGCTTTTTTGCTTTCAAGTCATGTCAAGTCTCATTTTGTGACTTAAGTCTGACTCGAGTCCACAGCTCTAATTAATCCTGATACTTTGCCGCTTCAGGGGATATCAGTTTCTTATTAATTTGACTGAAAGAAAAGAACAGAGTAGTAACTTGCAGTCGGAACACCAATTAATTTCCATGTCTGCCTCTTTTTCCATGTCTCTCTTTATCTGCGTGTGTGAGTGTCACACAGGATACTTCAATATTTTTTTACGTTAAAGAAAGAGTTGACACTCCAGGATCTTGTTCATGTAGCAGCACAACTAACAACTTGAGCACAGCTGTCCAAGCCATGTCGGTTATGTAATAATAATAATAACATGATGTATGCATGTGCTCAGGGGCATTTTATGTCATTATGCACTCATTAGTACTTCCCTGAATGCTCTGCAGCGCGCACCAGTTTTTCTTTGTGAAACTCTTTTCTGGATAGCACCATTATCCTCCATTTGAGGCTCATGATGGTGATGACGATAATCTGGTACCTTTATGCATTTTTTTTTTGCAGATGCTGATATAATCTTGCTATTATCCAGTCTGAAAGCCTTTGAACTCTTACTCTCTATAAAAGCTGTTTTAAATTATGCAAATGAAAGTGAGAGTCATCACTTTTTGCCACACAACCAGCCGTGTTAACTCATTCTGAGCTTTAGTGTGGAGCTGCAACTAAAGATTTTCATTACCTATTAATCTGTTGATTATTTTTTGATTAATCGATAAATTGTTTATAAAAAATGTAAAATGTCCATCACAATTTCCCAGAGCCCTAGGTGATGTCTACAGATTGCTTGTTTTTTGTCCAAAACCCAAATATATTAAATTTACAATGATGTCTGGCATTTTTGCTTGATAAATGACTTAAATTATTAATTTTATGTGGATCGGCTAATTGTTTCAGCACTATCTTAATGAATGATTTTTGTGCACAATATATACACGCTACCCCGCATATCATTTAATTTTAATGTCTAATATCTGTGTGTTCATTCAGGTATTGAAGATCGGTCTTATCGGACACAGAAAACGGATCCTGGCCTCATTGGGGGACCGGCTACACGAAGACACCCCACAAAAACCTCCGCGGGCCATCTCCCTAAGGGTGAGTGGGTCCCAGTGAGCTGACAATATGTTGTATGAACCATGAAAACCCCTCAGCAATATCTAAACCAACGTGAATTCAGGTTATTATGAATTCATCAGACGGGGAAGAAAGCACTGGTCCCTTCCCAGATGGTTGTGTATTTCTCTGAGGGAGCTACAGCCTCCCCACCGCTGCTGTTACCACCCAACTGATTACCCAAATCTCTCAGGCAGGCACAAAATGGTCGACCCACTGCAGTTTCCTCCCCGCCGGCTTGTCCTGGATACTAATCACAAGGAACTGGCTTTCCCTCTCCCATTGGTGCTACGCTCTAATGTCCTTATAATAGTCTCTTGCTCTTTGTGCTGTTGAGCCAAGAGAGGCCCTCTGCTTCTGAGACAATGCTGAATGTGTCAGCCTGGTCGAATGTGCTCCTTTCTGTACCTTTAAACAGCCTAAACTGTCCACTCTGTCTCAACATGTCCATCTGAGAAATGCAGTTATATACTGAGCCTCAAAAAAGTGAGAAAATCATCAATGGGGTAAAAAAAAAATCTTGCTTCCATAATTTTTGAGTCAATAAAATAAAAATATATAAAAATAATTTCACTCCATTCAAGCAAAATCATCCACTGGCTTGTAATTGAGCAAAATCGAGATGATACTGTAGGGCACAATACGGGGTAAGATAATGTGTTTAAGCGGCATTTTCTTCCAGTGTGTGAGCAGAGGACTGTGTTTACTCAGTAATACAGTACAAACAGTGGCTGACAGCTGAGTGCGTTAGGACAAACGGGTGAATGAACAGAACACTGCTCAACACTTCAGCTTCCACAGCCCAGAAAGAAATTTAAGAAAATCACCAGAAAAAGCCTCCTCTGTTGAGACTCTTCTCATATGTAGTCAACTGAAAGTGAATAACCTCTCAGGAGAAATATCTGACCTTCTAGCGTATAAGACCATTACACCATTAAAACGTATAAAAGTTCTAATTCTTTTGGGAATTTTAGTCTCAGCTCAGCTCAGAAAACCTCTTTAACGAACGCCGTTTTCCACTTTAAGGATCTAGCCGATGCTTTCACTTAAAGTTTCAACTTAAAGTGAAAGCAGGCAGGGCATCGCTGTTGTGCTTAAGGACACTCTGATGGACCTGCTGAGACCTTCTAATAACAGGACAGCGTCTTTGTCCCCAATTCTACAAAGCACTTTTAGATACCAGTGCTCAGCAGTATGGCAACACTGTAGCTGAGAAATAAAATGTGACAGTGCACAGTGAATGCAATTGCCCTACTTATTGTACTTGCAGCAGTGACACAGCATATTATGAAATGATGAATGAACCCTCTCTTACTTCCCTTCCGCCCCTCTAATCTCCCCGCCCACCCGTTCTGTCCCAGGAGCCCGGCGGGAACCACACTCCTCCCCAGCTCAGCCCGTCGGTGGGCCAGGCAGCGTACACAGCGGGGGTCCCGGGCGGATCTCTGGACGTGCAGCACCTCATCATGCAGGCGGACGCCCGGCGCAGGCAGCGCAGCAATGACAACTACTTCGAGGACGTGCCGCGATCCAAGCTGGAGCGACAGATGGCCCAAGTCAGCATGGTGAGGAAGGGAGGACAGGTTGGAGGGATGAATGGAGGCAGGGAGGGGGAGAGAGGGATGGACTTGAGGGGAGTATTATGAATGGCCATCGTCAGAGATACAGTTGGCTGGATGAATGCTTAAAGGATACGTTTGGTATTATTCTATATTTTTCTTATTGTAAACACATCTTCTGTGCCATAGAGCTCCATTGTTGTCCTAATATATTAAGGAGCCACACAGAACATGCACTGGGTGACATGTTCCTTCATTGCCGTGAACTTGGCCACTGACTTGATCCCACACACACCATCCTGCTGCCGTAACTGCTCACTGGAGCACCAAATGTGTTTTAATCCGCTGCTGAAAATAGTCCCCAACAAATGCACTACTTCCTCCTGTATGAGTAATGTTTGCTAAAAACTACAGTACCCAGCTGTTTTGGGAAATTACTGTGCCTTTCTTAAAAATGAAACTATATATTTGTGACCTGTTTTTATTTATTATAGATTTAAATCTTCAGTGGAACCAACAGGCCACAGACAGTGTAGGGAACACATTGTTGGCTTTGGTCTTCATGGAATTGTTGACAATAAAACATTTTTTGAATAACTCCAGATTTATCCTTTAATAACAATACTTTGCTGTAATCAAATAAAAAAATATACATAAAAATCTGATTTCAGCGATATTTCAAAGTTGTATCCTGTAATTTTACAAATTGGAAGCAATAATAAACTAATAGGCTTTATAGGCAGTATCACATTTCTAATCAGGACAGTGGAATATATCTTAATCATAAATGAAGTATCTCAGTAATTAAATGGTGGTGCCTAATAGCTACAAGATGCAAGCCAAAAGTGTTTTATCTGCCTGTTTGGTTCTTGGAAATTCACCATTAATAATCTGCAGCAGGCGGACCATCTGACACCAGCAGTTTAGAGCTCATATAAATTTTACAAATAAGGAAACATGAAATTTATGCCTGAAACTTTGTGCTATAAAATGATAAAATATGCAAGCCGCAATCAGGCATAAACTACTGCTTTACGAAATAAATGTTTATCTCCCGTAGTCTGTCTCTAACGCCAACAGATGTAATACTCAATACGTCTGCATAAACGAGACATACTTTTCAGAATAAGCGTGTCAACTTTCCAACCAATTTTATTCTCATCCAAATGCAAAATTAGAACTTTATGACTTCCAATCAGCAACAGCACAATGACTCACACACACACACACACACACACACTCTCACGTGTGCATACATCTGAAGCAGCAGCTGTGTTTTGATTCAGTATGATTAGGGTCTTTTTGTGTCTCCGTGTGAATCACAGAGCTTATCAGTGCAGACAACCACACACTTATGGTTACCCTGCTGAATCTCTTAAGTGTGTGTGTGTGTGCGTCACAGTGTATCCCCCTTTTTTAGAAACAACACTCTGAGGTGGCACTGATGAGTCAGCTTTGCCAGAATAGAAGGATAACTATTAGAGAAAAGAGGAAATATCTTTATACCGTTTCATTACCCCTCGTCTCTGACTGTTGCCATGTTTCTATGATTGGTTACCTCGCAAATGTTTCTCCTTCTGGCTCTTCCCTCACCTTCTGTCCTCTTTTTTTTAGTTTTTAGAAAACAAAACCCAAGAGAACAAGTGCAACAGCTGACTTCTTTCTAGATAAATGTTTTGGTCCTTGAGGTAGCACATTAAAAACTTCTAGTATGTGAAGATTTCCAGCTGAGTGCGTCAGCAGGGTCAAAGTGTGTGGGAAAAATAGGCATAATGTCGTTAAGCTGGTGGAGTTTAGCGTAGATTTGGCCGATGCCTGTTTCCAAAGGCTTATCCCAGGCTGTTTATCCAACATCTTTGCATCTGATTATAAGATCTTACCTCCACGGTGCCTCACCAACTTTCTGACGCACACAAGAAATCAGATATGGACAGACACATAAACATACAGTCTTTGCCGCAGGATGTGTGCATACCTCCTCGCGCAAGAAAATCATATGGTTTCATTTACCAAAGAATGAAAGACCATAAAACAAGCTTAATTGTTATCCGCAAACATTTGAGAAGTATGCAGATAGGATTTAGGTATTTCCTTTGTGCAAAAGGTGAAAGCTCACTGGGTGAAAAAGCGGTGAGCAGCAGCAAAGAGTCTTAAACTGAGCTAAAGAATGGGAACATTTCGAAGCCGAGCATAATTCATCAAAGTTTAATTTCCTCTTGGATGTTCTCTGAAGCGTGTCCCCTTTGAAGGCGTGTTCATGTTCAGTCAGGAAAGCTGTTGCATTATGAACTTACACACATTTATCAGGCCAACGAGTTATGTCAACATGGGATACACGGCGCAAGCCTTGATGTCATGTCCCATCTTGTAATGCTGCGTTGATCCCGCTCGTGTCCTGATGTGCAATTGGTTGTCATTTCAGGCAGGCGAGTGGTGCGAGCCGATCACGTTGCGTCCGCCCAACGAGGCCACCTCGTCCACTCCGGTGCAGTACTGGCAGCATCACCCCGAGAAGCTCATCTTTCAGTCCTGTGACTACGAAGCCTACGTGAGTTCTACCCCTTCACCTCACTCTCCTATCTGTGTTCATTCAGTTATGTAATGTGTATTTGAATGTAGGCCTGCAACTGAATGTTGAATGTTTGGTCTATGAAATGTCAGAAAATAGTGAAAAATGTTCAGATGTGTTCAAACTATTTGTTTCGTCCAACCAACAGTCCAAAACCAAAAGAGATTAAGTTTACTATCACAGGGGACTGAGAAAACCAGCAAACATTCACATTCGAGAAGCCGGAACCAGTGAATCTTTGGCATTTTCGGTTAAAAAAACCCCACACAAAATAGTTGCCATAATTTTCTGTTAATGATTTTTCAATGAATTGACAAATCAATACACACCTGAGGTAATATTCAAGATCAAATACCCTCAACTTCATCTTTCAGTCAATACTGCACTCTGTTATTCACAGCACTTTGGTAAATTTAGACCTTTGCCAGTTACATAAAGGATGTTATATATCCACGTTACCATGGATACAGCCTTGCACCTGTGATTGGTTATATGCTCAGCATCCAGACTGGAATGATTACTTACTTGGAGCAGGTAAAACAGTGCAGGAAAGCAATTTGAGATGGCATTGGTTCTCAGTAACAAACAGAGGGAATGTAATTGGGTATCTCATGACCTGAAATACATGTTCTGATTGGTTCAGAGGCACTGTGGTGAAGACATGGAGTAGATGTGAGCTAGACGCTTAAGTAAGAGAGAGCGGGGAAAAGATAGCTGGAGATAGATTGAAAATTTGAACAAATAGGACGGGGAGAAGAGAAATCAAATGTGATGCTGAAATCAAATATGAATGAAAGCAAGATGAGATCGAGGCAGTGAATAAGAGATAAGTGTCCCAAGAGCGTGTCTTCCCTCAGTCAAAAATCTCCCCTTTTTCGTTTACTCACCTCAGAAGATTGATAGCAACAGCATGGACCATTAGGCTTCTGACAGATGTACAACTACACAGGCAATGTGTTTTGGGCGGATGGCGGGGAACGCACAACGGGTGGGCCACCGGGGGAAAATATGGAGGTGCTTTCATGGAGCCATTTATGACAACATCTCTAATGCTCGCTGTCCCAGGACAACGGGCTCCAGAAAGCTCAGAAAGTGAGATAAATGAGCGGGAGCCACAACAGAGGGGAAGGCAGAGCGCTCAGTATGAATATTGGCAAGCTGGAGGGAGATGGAGAGTGAATAAGAATACATTAGATGGATAAGACAGGGAGAGAGGAAAGAGAGGAGTGCGTTGTGTTTGTGTTAATAGAGAAAGAGGGATGGTAAAAAGCCAAAAGGACAGAATAAAGGATGCATCAGCACTGCTCTCATTTTCATCTCAGGCTCCAAATAAACAAAACTCCACTTTCAGCAGTACCTCAGATGACACCGTAACTTTATTATGTCAGCTTTACAACCAGAGCTCAAAATTATTATCTAAAGTTATTACGAATCCATTTCCAGTAAAACCCTGCAGACATTCTAACATCATTACCACACTCTACATCATTAACAGCCAGTGTTATCTCAACATTGACTCTGTGAGCCCTTTTATATTCATCTAAAAGCTTCTGTAGATACATCGAATATACAAAATATTAGGGAGTTCTTCCTGGTATTGAATTGCAGCCTATTTTGTCTGTTTTAACTGACCTCTTCCTTTATGACTACTGATTTTTCTATCTATAAAGGATTATGATTTTAACCTGGACTGCCCCTTTCTGAAAAGAGTAATTGCGTCCTGTATTTTGGACAAATTTCAGCACCATTATGATGCAGCTCCATTCAAGCTTAAATATTTCTACCATCTCCTCATCCTAAAGGACAGGTTCACAATATTTCAAGTGTGTTTTAAAACAATCATCAGGTGCCCCTATCAACAATAAAATTGCTTACTGAAATTTCCCAACAACTATTGGATGGATTGTCATGAAATTTTGTACATTAATGCCCCCCCTTACTTTGCCATCAGTCTTGGTTTTACTTTGTATTTAGTGCTAATTAGCAAATGTTAGCATGCTAACACACTAAACTAAGATGATGAACTGACAAGACATAATACCTAGTAAACATCAGTATGTTAGCATTGTCACTGTGACCGTTTTAGCATGCTGAAGTTTAATTCAAAGCACCGTTGTGCCGAAGTACGCTGCTAGCATGGCTGCAGACACTTAGTCTTGCTTACCGACATCTTTGAATTTTATCTAGAACTAATAAAAGACTTGTGTGTTTGTGTACGACAACAATTACTGCCACAGAGACATGGTAGACAAGACAGCAGCTGGTCTTGTGTGCAACTGTAATTCAATTTCTAGGATAAGTGCCAGCAACCCTGCTGTAACGGAGACTTAAGATTGTTAGCTTAAATCAAGACAAAGTATTAACATGCCCTGATGACCTCCTTCTGATCCGCCACAGACCAGCCCAGACTTCCCAAATGAAAATATGAGTCCCAATTCTGTGCTGCATAAAAAGTAACTCATCACGTAAAGCAATTTGCCCAAGAGGTTATTTTGCCTACATAATCAAATATATCGCTAATCAAATGTAAGATAAATCCTGTGAGGGAGATATTTAATACCTTGGTCCTTGATTTTGGAGTCATTAACTGTAGAGTCAAACAGATGAGATAAAGGAAGCTGTAAATATTTCTCCTCTAATCCACTAAAAGCCTTGTTAGGGCCCCACTCTGAAGAATAAGGCCTCTTCCATAAGCGGGAAGGCACTGCGAGGTGGTAGATGTCACACCCATTAAGCATACTAATGTCGACATAAACACTGTCCCTGTAAAACACTGTCACCATTAGTAGCTCCTTTATTAAATCAGATACTAGGTGTGCAGAATTGTCTGACCACAAAGTCGCGTCCAGAGAGAGAAAGATCCGCCATGCTCCGGCGTTAATGTCCCTCAAGGAGCCTCTCAGGGTGGCTGTAATCACTGCTGTGTGTGCTGGTGTGCATTTAATCAAACTCCATGTTAGTACAGCTGAATGTAAACATGGCATCCATAAATTACTTGAAACATAAGAAATAATGGAGTTAATTTGTCACAGAGAAGTATAGTCCATAATTAATATTATAAACTGAATAAAAGAAAAACATTTTTACGCTTTTGTCACTTATTTTGAGAACTGTTTCAAAAGCCATTGTTCTTTATTCTTTTGGAGGCAAGGCTGGTGTTGTTACCATTGTTGATTCAGTTAAAGCCCAGGCTGAGCTGGTTGGTCATCAAGACCTGGCTGGGGTTCATTGTGTAAACTGGACAGGTAATGGTAAGGAAGAAAGTACTTTGATGTTAAGTTGTCAGTAAAGACTGACTGGTCCATGATGCTGAGTCAGGTGGTGCTGAAGCTTTGTATCTATGAATACAGACTGCAGTCATACGCTGCTGCACTATTAGAGATGCTGTCAACATCCGTGTTCAGTGCAATCACAGACTGAGGTGTGATTGTGGATCCAGGGTACCTGGTCATTAGTCAGGACTTGGACAGGAGTCGTGCCTCAGCAAAAATTAGTTTAGCATTCAGCTGCACCATTGCCTGCTGATTATTTGCCAGGATGGCTCAGACCATTTCACCACAATTAAGGAGGGAAGCAGGGTCACCATTGCTGGAGGCTGAGGCAGCGGCGGAGCAGCTGTCACCAGTCAGGACCTGGACAGGAGCGCTGCTGGTGGAGACATTGATGTCCTCCTCAGCATCATTGAGGGCAGCAGTCGGCAGCACGATGGTGTGTTTATCATTTTGCTCTGACTTCATCAGAGTCATCATCAGAACCACAAGCAAAGTTGACAGCTGATGACTGTCGCTGCTGCTGGACTGTGTCTCACTCATTTACGTTTGAGTTTGTTTGCAGAACTGAATGTAGGTGGGTCACGTCCTCATCTGAGAGGGCAACGTAGTCCCAGCTTTAGTTTAAACTTCAGCATTGATCTTAATCTGCTAACAAATTACGGCTGATTCAAATCCCTATTATTTCAACCACTTCAACAAACTGCAACAAGCCAAAAATGCCATACATTTCCTGGTTCAAGCTTCCGAAATTTGAGACATAAAGTTGAACAATGTTTGGCTGCACAGCATGAGTTCATAAAGACAGACCCACCGGAGTGTTTGGCAGAGATTAGGAGGTTAATATGGTTTATTTATAGATTTGTTTACAGCCATAAACAGACACTCACATACTTGTATATTCTCCTAAACATATTTGTGTGTCTTTTCCACAGTACCTGGGCTCCATGCTGGTGAAGGAGCTGAGAGGGACGGAGTCCACACAAGACGCTTGTGCCAAAATGAGGGTAAAGCACAGCCTGACACACTTTACTTCTGCTATTACTAGGAAAGATCCAACTCACATTATTAACATCTATAGCTGAGATCTGGGAACACAGAGACATTGCTAAAAAGAAGACACAGAAATAAGACCCAAGTTGGAATAAATTGAACATGAATGCATGTGGCTGTACTTTATTATATAAATGCTTTCTCCAAAAACCCTTACTGGACCTTTAAATCTGGGACACAGTCTCATAGTCTAAGTGCCCTCACACTCACACTAGAACTTAAACAAACTTAAAATATCATGACTGTGGATTAAGTATATTGAGGGATTTATTTTTAATATCCTTGCCTGGGTGGCTCGATACCCCATGACCCCCCTTTTACCTCAAATCACCTTATCTCTTCCTCTCACTTTGTGTCGTTCTGCTGCTCACTCTCTCTCTTTCTTCCTCTCCTCTATTTCTCACTGCTGTTATCTGTCTCCTGCTATCATGTCTTTTCTTCCTGCTCGCTCGCTCTCTCCATATTTTACTGTAATACTGACTCCCTCTCTCCTCTGGCCCTTGGTTCATATCTCTCACTCTCATCCTGAGCTGCTGCAGTGTGAAGATGAAATTTAATATTCATGAGCAAAGCTTTCTGTTCCTCCCCCCTCCTCTTCTGTCTCTATATTTATGTTGCCACATAAGAGGACATCTTTCTTTCTTCTACTTCTCTCCTTCCTCAGTTTGACACACCTTTGCTGCACACTAAGGTCGTAATTAAGTGCAATGAGATGCACATCATATAAATCTTACTTTTATTTCCGTGTGAACATGGCTTCCTCCTTCACCCGCTCGCCCTTGTTCCCAGCATCCCTCCTTTCATCTGTCCCTCCATCCCTCCACTGTGGAGGCAGATGTGGATGTTTAAATCCCAACTTCACAGCCTCTAGCTGGGTATCTGCCAGCGAAGCCAGGCAGCGCTGCCTTTGTCAGCTTTTCAGCACTACCTGATCCTGACAAGGCCGAACTGCAGCAGGGAGGGAAGAAACAGAACAAAGAAAAGGAACAGATAAGGAGAGGATAGCAGCGATAGATTCGACAAGGGGAAGAAAGGAGGGATGGAGTGCGATAGGAATGTGGATACTGAGAGAAGGAGATGACAAGCGATGAAAGACAAGATGTGATGCAGAGAAAGCAGGAAAGGGACTCATCTCACGTCGATTTTACTTGAATATATTAAAACGTTTGGCAGGTAGAATGACAGCTTGGAGGGTGACGCTGACATTGCTGTAAATCACACGATTCTCCACAGCACCTCAGTGCATAATGAGTTTAAATATAGGTAATTGAGATACGTTTAAGTGCCAATATGTAATTAAAAGAAAGGAGGAGAGCTATACAGTAGGAGTCTGATGTGGCTTAAAGGCTAATAGACTTATTGGATTTGCAGCGCTGTAGTCGGGTTTAGAAATGTAATTCAGAAGCAGTTGTTTGTTTATGAGGTGCCTGGCAACCCTTGACCTTTGGAGATGATTTGAATTGACTTTGGTAATCAAGCAGGAAGTCACCAGAAGACTGTTCGATTAGCTCATTTACCTCATGCTTTCTTTATTTATTCAAGTTACATTTTCATTGTTTTCCTCACACGCTTGTGGACCCAGGAACAGCTTCCCAGACATGGATTAAGTCTTGTATAAAACTAAAAGGTTATTAAATTCAGTGGAGATCTCTACCAACCGAAATTCATTAATCTGGGACTAATTAAAATGTTCAACTGTGGAGTGTTAAAAGTTACACTGCAACAGATTCCTTTGGCTCAAAAGTCATTGCTGCCTCTCTCCTCTTTTTCTCTCTCTCTCCCTTTTGTTTTTTTGTGCGCTCCAAGAAGTCGACAGAACAGATGAAGAAAGTGCCGACCATCGTACTCTCCGTGTCCTACAAAGGAGTGAAGTTCATAGACGCCACAAATAAGGTAACACGCACAGCTGACTTCCTGCGACGCCTACTGTAAATAACACATGAAAGGTCAGGCTTTTGAACATGACCATGAGTGACAGAGGTGACAGAAATGGGCAGAATAGCAGCGCTGATGTCGGCTTTTGCGGCAGCCTGACTGATTTAAAACTATATGGTGTAAAAATCAATAAGGTGTAAAAGAGGGCAAAACACAAACAGGGAATAAATCAGTGTGGAATAAATGAGCTGAACATTAAGAAAAATCAATAACAACCTACTCAGTTCATTAAATCCTTAATGGAATGTTTTAAAAACTCATAAAAAAAACTTTTGAGGTTTTAAAAAAGTAATTTCACACAGTTTATCATCAACTCATTCTTTTCCATCCAGACTGATATGAGTGACAGATGCCCAGTGTGTGTCCAACTTAGACGAGACAGAAGTAGTGTTTTCATGAGTGAATGTGTAATGAGTTTAGGTCGCTGTCTCTGTGACAATATTATGCGAAGGCAGTTTAGAGCAATTTAGACCTGGCTAATAATTTCACACTAAGGAGTCAATTATTCCTATCAGGCACTGATTCCCGTGCCTATGTGTAAGACAATCTAATCCACCTCAGGTGGGTAAAAATGTGGCACAGTGAGAAACAATTTTAAGATAATTATAAGCTGTTTGCTGGCAGAAAGGTGTTTATTTAAGCCTCTGTTATGCATAAAAGCACACACAGTAGAAGATGAGCATAATTTGATAGTCAGAACATTTTGAATTCAGTGCTCTTCCTCAGGCAGCGCTGCACAGACTCAAGTGTCTCATGTGTATCTGTCTTTGCCAAAACAGTTTGTTAATCAGACAAACTTTTCTCTTGGCTCTGCATGGTTACAGGACACAGATATGAGATCAAATGTGCTGGTACTGCCTCTAACGTACCTATCAGGCAATCATAACTCATTTTGCATCGCCACTTAGCCCGCTCAGATACATGCAGCCGATTTAGCAGCCGACCAGTTTGCAAAATCTACATCTCAGTTTTCTCCAAGTCCTCAGAGTCCTGCTGTAACTTATGTACCAAACAGAGAATGATACAAGGGAAGACATGATAATAAGGTTAATACATCAATTAAAGGGATAAGGTACACTAAAAATGGGAAATAAAGAAGAGACAGTGGCTTTATTGGGAGTCACCTCTCCTGGACATTTTGGGAAAGTGGTAAATCTGCCCTATTTTCTCTCATTAGCTCAGCTGCTGCCCCAGTGTACAAAAAAAAACAAACTAGAGGGAGTGGACTTCTCACTCACCTTACAAAAACAGTCAATAGACCAATGTATTTTTATAGAATCAAAGACAAAGATGATACTGTCCAGTGTGACAAAAGAAATATGTTTTCCTCATGTAGCCCTCACTAAAACTTTCTTTTGTGGCTTTGATGTTCCATAATTCACAGCACTGAGATGAGCTTTAATTAACACAACACAAAGAGTGTTCTCCAGTGACATTACCAGAGGACAAATTCCAACTCAGTGACTCCAGAAAACTCTCAAACCAAAATTGTGCTACAGTGATTATGGTTTTGGGATGTGTGAAATGAGATGAATAATAAATCAGATTTGTTTTTCCATGAAGTGGCTCACTGGAGATATAATCAACAATCTCTCTCTGCACCTCTTTATCTTTCTTTCTGCCTCTGTTTTCCTCCATTTCATCCTTTTCTCTTTCTCTCTCTGCAGAACATCATAGCAGAACATGAGATCCGTAACATCTCGTGTGCGGCTCAGGATCCAGAGGATCTGTCTACATTTGCCTACATCACCAAAGACCTCAAGTCCAGTCACCACTACTGCCATGTCTTCACTGCCTTTGACGTGGTCAGTACTGACACTGTGTCTGTGTGTTTAAAGGCAAATATATTCATAGTGCCTTTAATATCACATTGTATTCTCACACCTGTTTGCCTTTACCCTCTTGTCAGAACCTGGCGTATGAGATCATCCTGACACTGGGCCAGGCCTTCGAGGTGGCCTACCAGCTGGCCCTGCAGGCCAGGAAGAGCGGCCACGGATCTTCCACACTGCCTGAGAGCTTTGACAGCAAGCCCAGCAAACCTGTCCCCAAACCTCGCGTCAACATCCGCAAATCTGTAAGCCTCGCTGCCGCACAGCCGCACAGCTGTTAGAAGGGAAATCCATCCTAAACAGAAATTCACATCAGCAACGCAAGTTGTTTTTGATGGTCTAAATTTAAAGAATTCTGGCAAAAAGAAACTGTTTTGAAAGGTAACCTAAGTTCCTTATGGAGTGGTCATTTTTATGAACTGGATCCTCTACATCTTATACCTTTTTCATGATAAACTTAAGGTTGAGATATTCTTTCCAAATGAATATACAGTAGAGGATTGTTTATAAAAGAGGAATTGTGTTTTAAGATGGATTTTCACTTAAACTTCTGAGATCACCTTTCAACTCTTGAACTCAAATGTAGCTGTTATATATCTGCTTCTAATCAAATCTAACCAACATCCCATCATTTCTGTCCCATTTACACTGGAATCTGTCCACAATTTCCATCCCTCTGCTCTGATTCGTCCCGGTCTCTCATTCCTGCTCAATTACGTTTTCAGCTCTCAGTTTGGTTTACTGGGATTATCCTGGAACACTTTGTGTTTTGTATGTTTGAGAGTCTTGGCCCAGCGGACAGTGTGGCAGAGGTGTAGGTGGATATTTGATCTGTTAAGCGTCCGTTCGGTCTTGTTGTCCCTGCAGTCTCTTACACACTGGGCTGATTGATGAGGCCTGTTTGCATAGGGCTCTGGGGAGGCTTGCTTGGCTCGCCTCACTCTGTGTGTGTGTGTGTGTGTGTGTGTGTGTGTGTGTGTGTGTCTGTGGGAGAGAGTGCGTGTTTGTGTGTAAGAAGATAAAGAATCCTCATGTGGAAGACTCCTACATACTGCAGCCCTGTATGGAGAATGAATTTATTGACATTTCAGTCCATGAGATCCTCATTAAAAATGCTGTAGCGTGCAGGGGTCTCTGATGTGTCTGAGCAATACCTAAACTGAAATGGGTGCATAGAATCTGCATGCTTTTGTTTATAGTGCTTTTAGTGTATTTGATGTTCGTTCATTAGCAGAGTCCTACAAATCTGAGATATACACTTCGTGGTTCAGTTGTTAGGTTTGATAAAATCCAAGGTGATGAGGATGTGAAGCAATCTTACTATATTTTAACACTAATAGTAGTATATCAGGAAAGTTACATGATTATCGTGATGATATGATTTACCCCTATAATCGTAGCATTCATAGCACTTCATACAACAAACCCTAGACAGAAACTCTAAACATAGTTTTTTACCTATTATTCACGATTTCACAAATGTCTACCTTCTGCCCAGAATGCTAAAATCTTTGCCCGGGATGAAACATTGAAACGTCAATGTTGAAATCCAACATTTCCACAGACTGTGCTCGCCAAATTTGAAAATAATATTCGGCCCAAACTAGCAACTCAGTCCACTTGGAAAATTTGGTTTTATGTACAGCCCTAGCACCGATTCAAAACTTTTGCCTTACTTTTGATTTTAATCAGGAGCTTTGAGATCAAAGAATAAATTAATAAGATTACGAGTCTGAACAGAGATTTGATGCTAGCTTTCAGTACTTAAAGGTGCAATCTGGAGGTTTCTTGTAAACATACAAAAGTTATGTTTACATTTGGTGTTTCTCATCAAAGCGCATCCTCGAGATCTAACAAACACGTTTAAAACATTTCCTTCCTCGTAAAACATCTGCAAAGACGATTTTTTGAATAATTTAAATATGACATTTTTTACATTCAGGTTTTGCTAGCTTGCAGTCTTCATCTTCACTGATTATGTTGGCAAACTGCTACACTTCCTTGCGTGTTACCGCCAACTGCTGGCGATCAGTGGAATACTGTAAAACTGCCATTTCCCACGATACAGACAAAACAAGGACCCATGCACAAAAACACTGCTCTATCACACTTTGAGTGTTCAAAAACACTACAGGGTCCCTTTAACAGTTGTCTGTCGATACCCAGCCCTGGCTTTGTGATATTAGATACTGTGTCCCACATTCTATCATGAATTTCTGTGTGTGTGTGTGTGCGCAAACGCTCTTCATGCCTCCTCCAACCACAGCGTCACAAAGTCTATCTGTAAACCTGTCAAACTCCCGTTAACCCCCGACAGAGCTTTAAAATAGTCACGCTAACCCACTCCGCACACACTTCCCTTCTCCACCGACATGCATCGGCTGGCACAGCAGCACATGTGTGTGTCTAAAGGGCCCCGTATAGAGTTACGGCGGCTGCTATATCAGTGTGCTCACCAAATTTAAGCCCATTTACATACTGAGAGTCATGGAAGAAAGAGATGGTGATGGAGGGGAATCGGTGGCTCTGGAGGAATGGTCTCACTTTCTAAAGTTAGAGCGAGATGTGAGACCGTGAGGAAAGACAGAGTGAGAGAAAAGATGCAGTATTTGTGTGTTCGCTCTCCTCCTGTGTGTGTGGTCCTGTGCCTACAGAGATGATGGACGATGGCATGTGTACACACAATCTGCTGACTCGGCTACCGTTACATTAACCATTAATTGCCTTTTTCCTCCCTGTGTTCATATATATATATGTGTGTGTGTGTGTGTGGTGTAGTTAATGGCTTGTGGTGTGCAGCAGGGCAAAGATACTGCAGGATTCACTTAATATTCCTGCCACCTGCCAGCCATAATCTCCATCCTGCAGTACCTCTCAAGCTCCTGTGCTTTAAAATACTGTTGCTTTGTTTCTCTGCCCACAAGTATCTGTTTCTCCACACCCTCCCATTTTCATTTTTATGTCGTGTATGTGCTATGAGAGCACGTCTGCTTGTAAATCTCCCTCAACATCCACTTAACCTGCCCTTATGAGTGTAAGCTTGCCTGATATGACTCTGTTGTCTTTGATCCGCATCGGCATGTTACTGTAATCTGAGTGTAGCTGCAAAATGGGATTGAAACACACGATCCTAACCCTGTATGATTGAGTTTTACAACCTTATGTTTCTTAAAAGGAGTGAAAAAGCCTCCCGGTGACGTGAAAATAGCTTGTTTCCAAACAGCTGGTTCATTTTCTTGGTGGTCTAGGAGTCTTGAATTTACACTTTATTTAAAAAACTCAAGAACAAGCTATCTCACCTCATTGGCAGAATTTTTCATGACTTGAATTTGAATACTAGCCTGTGTTGTGAAGATGCTTTTGCAGAGTGAGGTTCTGTGCAGTTGCCGTGCCATATTCGTCTTGCTGGGAGTGTTTCTGCCATGCAGGAGTTGCTATATAAATGTGGCGTAACATGGCCTACTCTTTCTTTAGTTTTGTATTGCAGTAATGCTGCTGTCCCACGCTGTTGCCAGGGCGATGACTTTGCTGCCATGTTGTTGCCATGGTTTTGGTTTTGGTTTTGGAGTGTTGTTGCCTTTCCCTGTTGCCATGCGGCTGCTCTGTCATCGCTGTGGTTTTGCCTTGCTGCTGTGTTGTTTTCGGTGTTGGTGTTGCTGAGCAGGCCCCACTTTGACCTGTATGTGACCTCTGCCCTTGTAGGTCATCATGTCCCCTTCCAGCCGCTGGTCACTGGGCCACATTTACACCCCTCACCGGCCTCCTCTCCACCCTCCTCTTCCTCCCCCTCGACTCTTCCATCTTCCTCACAAAGCTCAGTCACAGGTCCTCCACGCTTTTCCTTCTCTTATCCTTTGTTTCCACATGATTTTTCTTTTAGTCGAGGAGAAAGCGCCGTCTGTAAGTGCTTCCATTTTATTCTGTCGCTTTTATTCAACTGACTCTGCATCCTTGTGCATTCTGTTTGCAGTGAGTGTTTGTGTGCCCCATTCTTCAGTTAATACCTCTGCCTCCATATCAACAGTTAGTAGCATCGCTATAAAAAAAAGAAAGATGTGACACTTGAGCTAGTCTTGCAAAGCCAACCCATTTCATTTCTTTACAGCTAATACAGAGCAGAATGCAGACCTCGACTTTAGTGCCTCTGTCAGTTTTTATGTGCCCCACTGCACCGATTCAACCCCTGGATGGGGATACACTGCCTGCTTAAAGATGCACGTTTGAGATGGTAAATGTGTAAATAAAAAGTGCTTAAAGCAATAACCACTACTTCAAAATTAGCTAAATGTTTATAAAAACACTTATAACCACTTCAGTCCATTAAAACCTCCATTGGATGCTTGGAATGAGCTTTTCCCTCTGATCCACACTGTTTCTCTCTCATCCACATCTTCATCTTGCACACAAGGCAGCTGAATATTTTAAAGGGTCATCAAAAGAAGACTGCACTACCAGAGCGTACACAGTGTGCCAAGAAATGATTCAAATGTACTAAGTGCAATAGACTCCCATTGCACACTGGATGTTTTGCATCGGCTTGGAGGTTGCCGTCCTTTGAAGGTTTGCGGAGCCAAATCACACACTGGATGTCCCTGCAGCATTACTTCATGTTCTTACGGTCCGACCCTTCTGCAGAAAATCAAAAAACGGGTGTTGATATAAGACTTATTTTGAAGGCAGGCGTAGTTCATTCTCAGCGGCTTCATGTGTGGCTGATGAATTTGAGAATGATCCTGGGGATGCTCTGAACGAGTTGTGCTGCTGTGAGATCGAAAGTGTGTTTGTCCATAATCCTGTAACCCCATAACAAGATTATAAGGTCTTGCTGTGGCTGTGTGAGAGGGAGAGGATAGAGAACTGGATTAATATTATAGTTAGTTTCTGTATTGTTGCTGTAGCAGTGTGTTGAGAGAAGATAAGAGAAACATGGCTGTTAATGCACTGCAGAACTCTGACATTAACGCTGTTTACTCCAGAAGTAGATCTTTAATGCTTTTTTATAAAATATTGACATTTAGATGTATTTCATGTTTTTGTTCATATATATCATTAGCATTAGAAAGAGAGTGAAAGGACAAGTTTAGTCCTCTACTGTCAAAACTGCAGCTCTCACAGTCTCCCCTCCCCCCAAATCATCTGAAAATAAACCAATAGATTGGAGGAAAAATGCCCTCAGCAACAAAACCCAGACACTTGATTGGTTGCCGTGTGGTTATTTTTTGAAAGCAATGTAGATTGTTTGGTTTGTTTCTCAGCTTTGAAGCCACAATAGCTTCCCAGTGGCGGTAGCAGACAACAGTCCACAGTTCTTTGGCAATTGAAACTGCTAGGATGTACAGGAAGTGCACTGTTGCAAATACAGCACATAGTAATTGCAATCGTACGGGACCAGCAGGATCTTGCACTTAGAAATGTATAGATAGGAATATGTGTTTTTTTTATCTCAGGCTGTGAGCTTCTGTCCATGATCTCTGTTCTGCTTCCTCGTCTGTAATCTGTATCTCATCTCCCTCTCACACTGGAGATATTATTTTCCATTACTTTGTAAACAGCACATCCTCTATCTCATTCATTCTAGCATCTAACTCTGTTTTCACTGACTTTATTAGCATGAAGTTGTATCAGAAAATTGTCCCTACAGTGTGCAAAATGTCGATTTTCAACAGAAACAGCCGTCTGCATTCAAAATGTGTCATGATGAATTGTTTGGTTTGAAAAGATGCATCCTAAAGTACAAAATCAATACAATGTGTAGCATTTCAAAATTGAGAATATGCAGGTCATTGAAAATGATTTGGCTCTTTTTCCTACCTCTTCTCCTTTTCCATCTCTTTCTGTGTCAGATGGAGCAGCCGTCCATGGACCAGAAGGGCCACGCCAACGTGCCGTGGATTGTGGAGCCGGGTCAGGAGGCCAAGAGAGGAGTCAACACCAAGTACGAGACCACTATTTTCTAACATACACCCGCCTTGTCCACTCCTGTGTGTGTGTGCCTTTCAGAGGTTGCCCTGTACTGGGCCCCCGCCCCGGAGTTGGGCACGAGCGACGCACGCCGCCGCGTCACCTCACCGGCTGAAAAATAAAAAACAAAAACATCCCGCCCCGCCCCCGTTAGCCGAGCCTGTCCACTGCATGATGACGTTTGGCGCTGCGCTGTCTCTCTCTTCTTTCTCCTTGTCTCTTCTTCTCTCTTTCGTTTCTGCTCTCCCCCTCTTTGGCCCAGGCCCCATCCTCCTGCCTGCAGGGCTGGCGCATGACCTTTGAACCGGGGCTTTGGTGCACTTCTCTGTCTCCACCTGTAGGGGAATTGGTCAGCTCCGTTTTTCCACTTCCTGTTTGTCGGTCCATCAGCGCTCAACCAGTCGGTTGTTCTGCTTCCAGCTTCNNTCTTCCTGTTGATGGGTGCAACCGTTTGGCTTCGTCTCTCTCCTCCTTTTTTCTCCTCTGACTGCCTCCATCCCTCGCTTTTCTCTACATTTCAGCCCCTTTGTCCAACTGCCCCTGACAATTTGAATGAGATTTGTAACCAGAATACTGCTAAGCGCTGTGACAGTGTTTTAGCTGTCTGTTGAGCCCAGTGTGGGAGCTGACAATGAGGAGGGCTGTTGTCAAAACATGACAACTGGAGGAAAGTTCAGACTTTTTAGACATTTTTTTAATCAAAGAGGAGAGCTGAATTACAGGAGAGGTGATGTAGCACAGTCTAATTTTGACTCAAACTGGTTCATCCAGCAGGCTACTAGAATGTATTTCAACTTTTTGATTCTTTCTATCAGATTATTTTTTTGAAAATACTAACAAACATGTGAATTTCTTTGACAAACAACTTTAAACTTGACCTGTGACACAGGAAGAAGTAGGTGATTTTTTTTTTTTTTTGTGCTTTTATAGCACCTTTTCAGCACATGTGTGTATATGTTCAGAATTATTTTAACCACATGGATTTTTCCCCTGGCCGTAAACCTTATTTTATTTTGGGGAAAAAAATTCTTGTATGTAAAAGGTTTAGCATGTGGCTTGTGAGACGCATGGTGGCCATTTTGGATTTGCTGAGCAGGGGGGCCGGTGGAGAGGCGGGGTGTGAGGGCTCTCTCGATAAGTGATGTCATCTCATTTGCAGGGCAATGCCGGACGCTCATGTCTATTACTGTGGAATGCAAAGAATGTAGCCAGCCCTAAACACGGACCTTGTCACACATACAATGCAAAATGGACTACAAAGGACCCTCTTGCTCACTTTTCAAAGGACTACAAACATGGATGCTACTCCACAGTGTTTAAGGTTGACTACAATATTTTAACATCATTCATCCACATGATGCTTGGCACAGTAAACATATGACAAACAGACACTTACACACACACTAACAGGACTGCATCTTGACAGACGACCGTCTGCTCTGAATGTACACTTATTTGAAAGCAGCCTCAACTTTCTGCAACTACAGCAGGATCTGTTTTATGCGCCCAACTGTGAGGCATGACCTGTGACCCTTTGGGTGGTCACAGGGTCTCCATGGAGACTGTAAGTATGGTTACAGGGCATCTGTTGGTAACAGACAATGGGCTCGCTAAAGGCACCACTGGGCATGCGTCAGTGTTGGCATGGGTTTGAGGACGTCTGGCTGGCTCTTTTGGTTTTTTTTATTTTCTTTAAAGTCAGAAAATAATACAGAGATATATGCACAAGCGTGTAAATGTGATTGGACTAGCTGCAACACGCTCAAGATGCAACAGGTATGTCTCATCATAACGGATGATGAACCTATGTGAACAAAACAGCATCTGGCGTTTAAAAAAAAAGTATTCTATTCGTATTGCCCGACATTTTAATGTTTAATATGAGAGTATTATATTACCATGATGATTATGATTATTCTTGTGCAATTCTTGTCTACTGTTGTCTTAATGTTACATTATTTTTCTATGATATGATGAGATGAAAACCTTGGGCTTGAGAATGATGGCCATCCTTTAAAAAAAATCTGAAACTAGATGATCATACTTATACACAGAGAGTGAATGTTGCAGGTGGCTAGCTAACTCTTGTCAGGTCAAATCCTCCGTCATTTCTCATGGGGCTCTACTCTTATCTAGCAGATGTACTATTTTAAACGCAGTATTACTGTATTATTTGGATGAGACATTATCCAATTATAAAATGTACATAGATATTTTGCCAACTCATTGTTCATACATGTAATGTAAAAGAGAAAAGAATAAAGGATTTGCAGTACATGGCACTGGAAACAAGGTACCAAAATAAAGGTTGGAAACTAGAAAAAGTGGTAGGTTGTAGAGATTGTATTTTGAGTGAAAACTGAGATGGGTTATTTGGTGACATCACTGCTGACCAACTTATGTACATAGGCTTGGGCTTCCAGCACACTGATTTTTGTAATTTTGGCCATTATTTATATCCTTGTAAAGCACATGGAATAAAATATGACTTGTAAAACCATTATTTATCCTTGGGATAAAGTTGTCATGAGTTCTTTCCTTTTTCTCAACCACTACATTAAAGGTTTCACTACCATCTTTTAGGTAATCTGAGCAAGTTTGAAAGGATAATTACAGTTTATTACAACTTGTCTTGTTCTAACCATCATGTTTACCGGTTATGATAAAAGTGTACTTGCCAAAGTAATTGCAGAAATCTGGGAACACGACAACTTCAGTACAAACGTGGAAAACACGAACAGTCAGATAATCAGACGGGTTGTAAACAAGCCAAAAGTTAAGCCACATTATCTAAACCACTTTATTTGGAGGTCAAACCGAAAGTGAACACACCCAAAATGTTGGTACTAATCCCTTATTGAACACAAAAACTGGGTGCAACTACAGTAAATCAAGGTTGGTCCAGGACTGCTTGTTTTGCTTGCCCTGTCTCACTTCTTTATAGCGATATCGCTGCATTCCCACATCTCTGCAATGAACTTGGTGTGTACAATCATATTGCTAATAAAATGGCCAAAAGTTATCATTAACAGGCATATTGAATTAAAAAGGTATTCACATTTGTGCTTAGTAGTTCATCAAAAGTGCAGATCTTGGGGAAACATGCATGTTTCTTAAATGGCTGCATTTATGTAACTTATAAAGATAATTCTATAAAATCTTGTGTCAACTACAAGCTAAAAAATAATGATTGTGATCCAAGCCATCTAAAATCAAACTAATCTTACATACAATAATGTATGTAAGGTGGTATTGAGTGTCACATACATCATGTTGGATCTAGTACCAGGCTGTGATGGCAGTGACCTCAGAGCTCGCCCTCCCTCCTCTGTCGCAGCACCTTAACATTGAGACAGAGGCAGGATGGTTATTAATCTCTGCCTGAATTCAAATCATTAAGAGTCTAACATAAAGAATTGTGTGTATACTAAGTGAGAAACTAAGCTGTTTAATGTATTGACTCCTGAGGCTAAGGATTTCTTGCTGGACTAAGGAGAAACTTAAAAATACATTCTCGCAATTAGGGATAGCTTTCAGATAGTTTTTTGGCATTCAGCCTGATTAATGAATTAGTAGGATATTGATCTCACTCTCCCTCCACTGAAGTTTTTTTTTTACCATGTGGGGAGTTCCCTCACATCAAACCCATGTGGGTGATTCACACCCTCTGGTTGTGAAAGTCATTAGTGACACGCAAACAGAAGTGTAAATTGTTGTGAAAAGATGTTGAGATAGTATTGTAAGTGGCTGAGAATTGGAGTCGCCACCCCACTTCCACTAGTTTTAGGGAAGCTTGTTTAAACTGAATTTTACTCTTCTAATCACAGCCAATCCGCTATAATTCAGTGTAGGGTACGTTTACATCTCCAATGAGCGCCAGGTAGCAGGTTAACACAGGGAAATGTGAACACCAAAACATTGATTCACGCAAAGACCATTTATGACTTATGTTTTTAGTTTTACATAAAAGAACAAACTTGCAATTATCCATCTTCAGAGAAGAAGACCGGTAAAAACTTTCAGCCACAACTGGTGAATTTGTAGTCGTTTTGTCCAAAATCAATAAAGGTGATTTGGACTGATTAACAGTGATGATGAGATGAATGGTAAAAACCGTTCAATACTACACAGCAAGTTCAGTTTGTGTCTAACTACAGCCAGACATCACAATTTAGACCACTCAGGATTGCATCGACTCTGACAGAGAGGTCTGCAGCGGGTCAGCGGGTAGCTGCCTTCTCATCAACTCAATCAACTACCTCCACTGGCCTCCAGACAGCCCTGACTGACACTTGTGGTGATGATAAACCAGGCCAAGTTTCCATGGTGACCACATCCCCTCACAGTTTCACCCGTAAGCCTCTATGTAATGTTGAAAAAGCATAAACATACATTGACACTGCCATGATAAACATGCAGCGAACCATCACAGCAGCCATTTATTGGCTGAAGGGACTTTGCTGTGCTAATATAGAAGTGCCCACAATAAGAAATCAGCATGCATACATTTTCTAAAATGACCACTACAGTCTGTTTTCTTATTATTCTGTCTTCCCAGCTGATAAAGCATGTGTCATCTGCATTTTTCGGGATCTCCAAGTGACAGCCAGTGACAATGTGTGACAAGACCCTGGGCCGGATTTAAGCTTTTTGCACATCATTTCAGACAGATTCTGCGCCTAAAGAGAAGCATGTTATTTATCTAACTAAGGTAGCACCCGGGAAGCACACTTAGCATGTCATCTTAGATGTGACTTACGTCACATCTCTTTCTTTTAAAGCTTAGCGATGAGGGATTTAATCAAATGAACAGGAAGAGGCTGGCAGGGTTTGGGAGCTGGAGCCTCTCTGACTGTTCTCACCACATGGCCCGCCTGGATTTGACTGACAAAAACTTGCAGCCAGAAAATCAACCCAACACTGTTCACTGTTACAACTTTGAAAGGATCTACAGTGACAAGTGTCAAAGGTAAGTGTAAAAGAGAGCTTGTTTGTGTGATCCAGCTGCTACAGCACGTTTACATCAAATCATGAACATTTAGAATTTCAGTAGCATTGCTTACAGTCAGTTTTCTCTTAAAACCGTAAATTACTGCAACCTACATTGATGTATTTTCACAGTATGGATTCAGTTGCCAAAATATCCAGATTTACGAAACTCAGATGTTAATGAATCTCTTATCGATCCCTTTAATGTCTCCTCGTTCTTTTGAGCAAAGTGCAAAACATTCAGGTCGAGCTGAATACGATCAGTTAATTTATCAGTCAGTGGAAAGAAAATTAATAGCCATTTTAATGATCAATTAATTGTTTAAGTCATTTATCAAGCACAAATGCCAAGCATTTGCTGGTTCTAGCTTCTCAATTGTGACTATTTGCTGCTTTTCTCTGTGTTACATCATTGTAAAATGAATATCTTTGACAACTGGACTGTTAGACTGACATAAAATGCAATTTAAAAGACGCAACATTTAAGCTCTGGCAAGTTGTGATGGCCCTTTCTCACTATTTTCGGACATTTCATAGTCTAAACAATTAATTAAAAAAAAAAAATCAATTAATTAATTGATAATAAAAATAACCGTTAGTTGTAGCCCCACAGTCAGGTAATATTAGCAGGCTCATTTTAGGTGGCGCTGATCATTACTTTTGCTAATTAAATGAAAAACATCACCAGCAGTAGATTATAAAAGTAGCTAATTAATGTGAAGTGCTGAACAGCTAAAGTGTTTTGGGGTTTTTTTGGTAGTGTGTCAAGACCACTGATAATCAATTAATCTTTCAAGTCATTTTGTGAAAAATCACATGTTTTCTGATGCATTATAGACGAAACGTATAATCAGCACTTGAGAACATAATCAGCACATTAACTAGTGATAAAAAATAATCTTTAGTTGCAGCCCTGAATGTCTCAGATCTAGAATCTACTGTTTCTGCCAATAGAATCAGAATCTGAGTTTTAGTTATGCAAGTTACCTACAAATGTTAAAAGCTAAACCTAATTAGATTTGATCAGTAGATTCAGTCCAGTATCTTCCACACACATAAACTGTATTAAGAGTGTACTCTCCAGTACAACCCTGCTGTTATTGCGAGATTTACACCTCTAGTAGTTCTTTTACACACCATCACAGTCTTTTACCAAGCCTTATAAAAACTGAATATAAACTCAAATATGTGTGGCAGTAAGGATGAGCGCCTATGGTTGAGTGTCTATTAAACTACAGTGGACTGACATTCACAGTGAGCCTCTGAAAGGCTGAACAAGCATTTGTCATGAGCTATAAACCGCTGAATGAAAAGGCTCACAATCTGCAGTTACAATCTGCAGCCAATAGAAGCGACCGCCGGGCTGTTTTCTGAGATTGGAGGAGGAAGGACCGGTGCTGCGGCACGTTGGTTTGCCGAAGATTTACTGCCAATCTGCAATTTGGTGCATTCTGTTGAAAACTGACAAAACATTTTATTGTTTCCAAAGAGCAGACCACTGCGGGGTGAGAGTGGGAGGTAATTCAAGACCTTATTTTCTGCAAGATTAGACCAGGAGTGGAGAGTGGTGCAGTGGCTGCTGTATTTAGGCTTCCCAAAGCTCAAACAGCTCGATTTTATTTCTACTGCTGGCAGAGGTGGAGGCGCAGGACTTAACTGAGCACAAAGAGGGACAATGAGGAAAGAATAATGAAGGAAGGCATGGAGAAGCACTGCTAAAAGAAAATGACTGATTATGGCAAGATGATGGTTTGTTAAGGGACACAAATTTCTTAGATTTCTTCTGTCTGCAGTGAAGTGTAAGACAGGAAGAGTACATGCTTTGTTTCACCGTCTGTGTCAGACTGTGGGAGAGGGCCAAAGTTCCAGATGGTGTGTACTGCCCACGGCTACCAGCTAAATGAGACGACTATGTAAAAACTGCTCATGTAACAATCACAATAATATCTGGCATTCATTCAATAGGGACAGCTTAGATAGATCCAGATCCTCAATGTTTATCCTGTGTACACACTCAAATCCACATTTACATGTCTCTAATGCACATGCAGGGCCAAGAAATGGAAGGAGGAGGATCTGCACTGAGAAACTATTTTACATAAAGACAGTTTGCTGCATTTGGTAAATGACTGGCTGAACACAAAACACTTGTTTTTTTTCACCTGGCAGATGTGGTGCAAAAGCAATCACATTATCAAAAAGTACTGAAATAGTCCAACATGGAACTGACTTGCCGGAAAGTGGGTGATAGAGGAATAAACTGCCTCTGCTAAAGACTTTAACAAAAAGGTGAGCAAACACACACACAGATACACATCCTGCTGGGCTTGGCTCGCGATGTGCAGCCTGATAAAGCTGGACACAGTGAGGAGAGTGGGGCCAAATAATAAAAGCCTCTCTCTCTCTTATACACCTGACCAGACACATTCACAGTAGACTCTGGCAGATTTTATCTCTGCAGGGTACAAACAGAGACTTTATCTCTGCTGGGTACAAAGAAACAACTTGGACAAAACAATCCTGCACTGCCCTCCGAAAGAAACATTCACAAACTCACCGGCCAAGTGTTGCCACCTCTGTTTTCATGGCAGGAGAGGCTGGATCAGCCTGGAAAACACATTTCCATCACAGTGCTCTAGAGCTGGGCAATATAGACGTACTGTACTGACAACCAAACACATCACAGAAACAAAACTATTCCTAACCAGTCATTTAGGAGCGGACAGCGCACTTTCCAAAATAGGCACAGAAAGATTGGTTGGTAAGGCTAAACACACCACATGCTATCAAAAGTCTGACAGAAAGATGGGAGAGACGAGAGCAGACCTCTCAAGGTATCAAGACTAACGATTATTTTCATTATCGGTTAATATGCTGATTATTTTCTTGATTAACCGCATTTTCAATATAATTCCAGAAAACAGTTAAAATTGTTTATTGGAATTCCACAGAGCTCAAGATGATGTCTTCAAATTACTTCTTGTTTCCGAAAGGTCCGAAACCCAATATTCGATTTGCTATCATATACTGTATATACTTAACATATATATATCATAAAAGCAGCAAATTCTCACAGCTGAAATGTTGCAACCAGTGACTGTTTGGCTAAATAGTAGCTATTTAATCTACTGTTGATCAACTTATTGATTATTTGACTAATTGTTTTAGCTGCGAGATGTCGTTGGTGTGGCAATACTTACTTTAATGATTTGCTTATTTTGGTATAATTTATTTATTCAAATAAATATTCACACAATTCTTGGTCATTTTTCAGGTTCTGAAGCGACTACTAGGGAATTTTAACAAAAATTGTGATTTAATTTATACAGTGATATACAGTACATTAATAGACTTATATGAAAAAAAATTATAATAAATCTTTTTGCCATTTCGCCCAGCCCTACTGTGGACCTTGACTTCAACCCAAAAACCTCCAGGAAATGTCCCCGCCCCCCTCTGCCTCGACTACAACTGTGGGAGCTACATGGCTGGAGGGTTTACATAACATAACAAAACAACCAGTGCTCCAAACTGGTCAAAATAAAGTTGTGACATGGCCCAAGGTTGGTGGTGAAAATGACCTCTGAGGTAGGGTACGTCATGTTTGTATTCACTAAATTTGCACATTTGTATAGAAAGCCAGCATCAAACAGATTTTAAATCTGTGTTTGTTTGCTTGCGCCTGCATAAAGTCCCAAAGGGGCAGAGGATAAGCATGTAGGTTACGTGCTACAGCAAAATGAGATTTGACAGCACAGCAAAAGGCTCAGAGGAAGTATCTTACACAACGATAATTTGCCACATTTTGTGCAGCTGAATGCAGAGCGGAAACGTTTCCTGTACGATAGGTGATGTCAAAGCGTGTGGAAGAGCTGCACATTGGTCTACCCTGGAGAACACAGAAACTACAACTGGCATGACTGCGATAAGAGCTGACGGGCTCACGCTAACGTCCTGGCCGGTATATCTGAGCTGAGTTTGACGTCTGCTCCCGAAACACCTAAAGCTGAGACGACGCTGCGGGCTCACAGTGAGCCGTCTCCCAGCAGTCAACCAACATGACAGCGGTGAAACCAAGCAGTCACATAAAGCTGCTTATGTCACCTTTCCAGTACACAAGAATCAGCATAGCAGAGATCACGCATCTTTTACGTGATGAAGAATTAAGAAATACGTGAGATCAGGTGTTAATACCTTGGGAAGAAGAAGAGTGGAAGAAGCTACACTAAGAAAGATGTTTATATATAAAAAATAAATCACTCATTTGTTTTACCCTTACTCACAAAATGGAGCTAAAATAGAGTACTAGTACTATCCATTTGTTTGTTTACTTATCCATTTGTTAATTAAGTTGTTTTACAAATGAAAAAGCCTAAAACAGATATAGGGGCTACAAATGAGCTTCAGCATCTGTTATATACACAAATAAAAAAATAAGCTCCTTCTAAAGAGCCCAATGAAATTCTTAAAACACATATAGAAATGTCAAATTGCTAATTAAAATACACACTGCCTATGTTACCCCCTCGCTATAAATCATTATAAACCATCCAGGTTGGTAAACATTAGTGTAATGCTAAAATAATTTCCCATATAAGGGCCCTTAAGGGAATAGTTTTGACATTTTGGGATAGGTCTGTGCGCTTTCTTGCAGAGAATTAGATAACATGTCAGCATGTTAAGCTCGAGCCTGGAGGTGATTAGCTTAGCTTAGAATAAAGACTGGAAGCAGGGGGGAAACAGCCAGTCTAGCGCTCTCTCTACAGTTCAGAAACACACCTTGCAACACCTCCAGAAATCACTACTGAATAATCTTTGTTTAATATGAACACAAACAGAAAAGTTTGTGGTTCTATGAGTCTTGTCGCTGTGAGGAGACGTTGTACAGAAGTGCTGGGCGGACAAATTAACTGTTGTTCATAAAGAAAAATAAGATGTGTTCATTAGTAGAGAGTGGTATTCATCATCTCATCTAACACGGAGATAAGCTCATTTGAACTGTTCCTTTAAGACAAAATAAAATCAAGCAGTAAAATCATTAAAAGACCTCCTCCCTTACTTTTGGCTAAAATGCAATGGAGTGTTTACTTGAAGTATTCACTGATTTGCTTGATTGTAGGTTCAGTAGAGGTAATCAGTCACTGATTACACCGCTAACTAGTACAATCTCTATCTGGAGCTCAGGCAGGCCACACACAGTAAGCTCTCCACAGCAGTGCCTACTGTATATTCAAACACACACATTTAATGAGCGTCCTTCTTGAGCAAGTTTTGCTTGAACAGGCAGAGAGGAGCTCCTCAGAACAGAGCCATTAGGCCATATTAAGCCATCTGTTGTCAAAAATGGTTAAATCTCATGACAAGAGTGAAAAACCATCACTGACTTTCATCCCATCTCAGTCCTCCAAGTCAAAACCAGCATGAAGTCTAGCTGCTGTGTACATGTCGCTGTTTTTAGCAGTGCTACAAATGAGTGAACAAATGTTTTCAAGAAGAAGCGCATGAAAGATAAGCAGATAAACTGCACCAACGCACAGACACAGAAGCTTCCTGAGGCTAGACAGACTACAAGCCCACACAGCTCATCGGCCTTCTCCAGTCACTCTGCTCCAGATCTGTCTGCCTTCATTTGAGCTCAGCAGCAACAGCACTAATTGTTTGGGACAACCAATGTTTAATGCTAAATGGTGCGAGAGCGCTGGCACAAGTAAATACAATAATGGCTTCCTCACAAAACCATGTTAAAAATGTTTGTTGCATGGTCAAACTGAAAGGTAGCAGAGACAACCTTGAAGACCAGTAGACTGCTTTTGTAATGGTTATATAAAGTGACAAACTACATACATTCTGATGGTTCTCATTCCCTGCCAGTCTATTTTTTTCTGATTGATGGTTTTTACTTCCTTAATTTTGTTATGAATGTTGGTTATCCTATTTGATGTGAGTATTCATAATCTTGTTCACATATTCTTCGATCAGACAGTTCCTGATTTTAAAAAGGATTGACTATTATATTCAGGCGACGATGACGACGTCACTTAAATGTTAAGTCAAGAAAACATCTCAAAAAAGTGCAAAATGCCCATCACAATGTCCTAATGATGTCATTAAATATTAAATTGTTTTGTTCGACCAACAGTCCAGAACCCAAAAATATTCAATTTGCTATAATTTGAGACCAAGAAAAGCAGCAAATTCTCACATTTGAAAAAGATTAATTTTCTTTTGATGTGGGGTCACATGTAATACAATAAACCCTGTTAAAAGGTCACTCAATAAATATAGTCGACGTGACACGGGAGACAAAAGCAGCACCAACACTTGACACCATAAAAATAAGACGGTGTGCAGTGTTGTGAGGTGCAGAGACTCTTCAGGCCCGAAGGAGCAAATCTGCCCCACAACAAAACAACCTCAAACAGCAGCTCCCCCCCAAAGCTGTGAACCAGATAAACAAGAGTCTGGTCTACAACACCACCAAGAGACAAAACCAGCTCCATCGAAAATTTGGAAAGTTTGCTTTGATGGATTCAGTGTGTCACCTTCAACATCCAAGTTGAAAGCTTATTTGAGTTTTAACCAGAATGTGTTTCTCCATCATGAAAGCTGCTAGTGTGCCCACAGTCAGTGGAGTCATTCCAATAAGAGTCTCTTATGGCACCATGAACAGAAGCTTGGCTCTACTGATTCTTGCTTTCTAAATAATTGGAATTAAATGTCCCACGACAATAAGCGCACAATATGAAGTTTTATTCCAAAATGAAAAATCCACCATTTATACAGGCCAACTCCTTGTTGTGAGAGATTCCACAGAAAGAAAATGGCATCTTCTTTAACTCTTGAACATGTATCACGGGTCTTCAGATCCAGGACCATATTACACCCTGTCTGTTACACATTTTATTAAAATAAACCAACAAGCCCTGTGTATTCCTCTATTCCTAACTATTTGTTTTATTCTTTGTTATCAAATTGTTGTTTTTCTAATGGTTTTCCTCCTACCTTTATAGTATGCAGATAGCAGGGTAATAGCAGTTAATGTGTTTTTCTATTTGGCCTCATTTTTTGTCACTGATACTATAAATTAACACTGACATAAGAATAAGGAAGTATGTTCATGTTTGCTCACTGTCACAGCACTTTGTTTGATATTGGTGCGTTGTGATGACTGTAACTCAGCAAGTGTAGATGTGTCAGAAGCAACTGATGATGAGGATTATATTGTTGTGCAGGACAGTGATTGTTACTTGTGATTACAGCACTGACTCATTTGTGTTGATTGCCAGTCAGTCACAGTAGCCTATGTGTAACACAATACAAGACGTATATTAACATAAAACATAAAATGTACAAGGCTGTGCTGAAAGACATGAACACATTTTGTAGAGCTGAAGGAGTCGATCGATTAGTCAGTTGACAGAAAATGAATCAGCAAGTATTTTGATAATCAACTAATGGTTTGAGGATTTTTTTCTGGCAAAAATGCAAAACATTCCCTAGTTCAAGCATCCCAATTTGGAGGATTTACTGTTTTATATTATTATAAACAGGATATTTTCAGTTTTGGACTGTTGGTTGGACAAAGCAAAACATTTGAAGACATCACCTTGGACATTTTATAAACCAAATGATTAATTGAGAAATAACTGACTGATTAATGATGAAAATAATCATCACTCGCAGCCCTAAAAAAACATTAATGGCAAGAACATGTTTTTTGGAGGGGAGGTATCGTTAATACAATTCTCTGAAAACTTACGAGCAATTTTATTTTAACATGTCCCAATCTGAGTTACATAAGTAAAAAACACATGCATTGAGGGCTTCTCTTTTTAAAAGCATACATAACGTTTTGGAATAACACTGCTATTATTTGTTGGGTGTTTCAAATGACTCAATGAGACCTGTCACTTGCTCATCCTTTGATATTCTTCTGATAATAACTGTGGCCTTTGGAGACTTAAAGATCATCTGCTTTTAGATGTTCGATGTTTTCATCCATCCCACGAAAGCCCTTTATGTAATAACTATATGATGGAGGAGTTAAAGAGCTCAGATTTCAAATTTAAGTGCAGTTTTGTTCAGCTCACCATAAGAAGACACATATGCAGTAAAACATTAGGATTTGCATCTTGGGACCCTGGACCCTATAATCTGATCAGTATATTCCAGCCATAATGCTGGTAAGATAAAACTGACTGCCACTCCACTCAGCCTTAAGAGGCTTTTAAAACTGCTGCTGAACTTTAGGTGGCCTGCACTTTCCCTCCTGCCACGAATCTTGTTCGCGGGTACAAAACCAGATTAAAGTATAAAGCCCTGTCTGGAGTAGTTTGTGTATGTGTGTGTGTGTATTTGGGGTTTATCTGTGGGGAGCAGTACCTTGCTTCATCCTAAAAACTGCTGCTGTGAAGGTTTGGATGATTTCCGCTTCATAATTCTTGAACGCATCTGAGCTGAAATCCATGGATGAGTGACAGAGACTGTGTGATTGAAGAGGCAGCGGGGCTACAATGAGGACAAATGAGTTGTCAAGCAAGACAGTTTGATTGTCTGCTTCAAAAGCATGTTGAATAATGTGTGATTGCAGGGTGGCCAAGTGGTTCCAGAAACTGTTTTGTAAGCAGAAGCTTTCCCTGCAAACAGCCAGTACATGCAAACACATCATCAACAGGCTGGCTGAAGTGCCCTTGAGCAAGACAATGACGCTTTATCTCTGGGTAAGTGGAACCTAAATGTCTACTTACTGCTGCTTTCATAACACCTCATCCAACACTCACAGCAAACTACCGGCTTTGATGGGACTGAAAACACCAAACAAAATAGGGAAAAATTAATTTGAATAAGCAGACGGGTCATGTTGATGGAATATGACTCCTGTATATTTGTCTTAGCAAGATAGTTATTCCTACAGAAAGAGAGGACATGGGTGATAAAGGGTTAAATTATGATTATGTTCATTATCGATTACTCATTTGTTTATAAAATGTCAGAACAAAAAATGTCCGTCACAGTTTAACGCCCGAGGTGATGTCTATAAATTGCTTGTTTTGTCCAACCAGCACTTCTAAGCCTAAAGATAAGTTTACTATTAAATAAGACAAAGAAAAGCAGCACATTCGCACAATTTAGAAGCTAAAAGTAGGGAAAGTTTGGCATTTTTGCTTGAAAAATTAGTAATCTATTATCAAAATAGTTGCAGATTATTTTTCTTATAAATCATAATGGATTACACTCTACACTAGTCAGCAGAGCAGCCACGGCACACTACCCATAACTATTAGGGCTGCAATTAACGATTAGGCCTATTTTCATTATCGATTAATGTGTCGATCACTCTCTCAATTAATCGATTAGTTGTTTGATCCATAAAATGTCAGAAAATGGTGAAAAACTCACGTTTTCGTGCCTGATCATGAAAACATCTGATCTGCACATGATCAAAGAAATAAAAAGTGTGCTTGTGTCCTGAGATTATGAAATAATTATTTCTGTGAGAACAAATAACATTTATGTCTTCTCTGGCCTTCCATAAAATCCAGCTGATTCTTATAGTTTCATATTGTCTTCACAAGTGAAAAAAATGTTACATTAATTCCCACTCTGCCTCCCTTCTAGATAATCACCATCTTAATAAAATTCCTAAAAAGAGTAAAATGAAATTCTAATTTATGTAAAATTAGCAGAATTTTAAATTGAAATCTATAATAAAAAAACTATTTAAGGGGTTAACCTTTTTCACAGCCGACATTTTGACTTCTCATGGTAGGAAAAGCATTTACACCTGTGCTCGTCTTACTGTGACATGTTAAAATGTCTTCTGGCCTACAGTATATATGAGCCTGAATATTTCCGTAGAGTGCCGCAGACTCTGCCTCTTTCATTCATTGATGCCTTCCAGCTGGACAGATGAAGAAGAGGTAAGTCACCCCCTCCTTCTTCCTGTGGTGTGTCAGTGGGAGTGCTGCTGGTCTGGCTGGGTCAGCTACTGGACGAGGTGAGGCACAGGTGACCACGGCATCTGCTCTTTCTGGGCCCCATTCCATTTCAATTTCCACTTCATTCCTCCGTCTCGCGTCCCGACTAGTTTACACAGCAACGCTAGAGTCTACATTTTTGACATATCTGAGTCCGGCTCTGTGTGACGTAGCCATGGCCGTGTTTCCTAAATCAGCCCAAACCATCTGGGCAGATGGGTGAGGGAAGGTGAGGCAGCTAAGGAGAAATGGGAAGCGGCCCAACATGGAGCGAGTTCTGGCTCTCGGCCCTCTGGCTCCACAAGGGAAAGCAATAAAGGTGGAGCGCAGCTGAGCCAACAGCTGACAGGAACAGGAACCAATGTTTGGCCAAGGTCAGGAGAAACACACACACACACCCACATGGGGTGAGGATGTAACAGCAAAACAGGGTCAAAAGACACAGGGGAATGATAATGTGGCGACCCAATACTCAAGGGGTGTCAGAGATCTAATGGTCAGAGAGCAGGACAACACGTGTGTGTGTGTGTGTGTGTGTGTGTGTGTGTGTGTGTGTGGAGTTGTGTGAGAGGCCTGGCAACTGAGAGAGCGCTGTAATCAGTGTAGCTGCTATTGTTGGCAGGCGTCACCTGGTACCAGGTAGAGCTCACACTCACACATAAACACACACACACACATACGGTAGATAAGGCCTTTCTCAGTGTGCCTGCTTCATTCAGTTTCCTCTCTTGCCAAGCTTAGCAACTGCTCATGTAATGTGTTCCTTATTGCTATGTGGGCCAATGAACAAAAACGTATCAATACACATTATTTTATATACAAATTAGTGTTGAAAAGCTTACAGTTGTAGAGCTCAAATTATAAATCTGTCAGGCAGATATACTGGCTGCTATTAGCTTATCGCAGATGTATCTGCATCGGCCGATAAGTAAAAAGAAATTGCAGAAATACCAAAGAAATGTTCACAGTAATTTAAAGACAGTATTGCCAATACAGTTACAGTACAGTACAGTGATAGCTTTTCAATTTTTCAACTGTAAAATTACTTGTACGTATCCTGGTCACAATTCTTTTATCACCAGATTTGGTCTACAAAATCTACAAAAATGAATAAAAGCCAATATATCATTAATAGAGAACGTTTAGTCAACTAATCAATCAACAGAAAAGTAAACGTAACTACTTTGCTTATCATGAAAAAAATACTACATATTCACAAGTTCCACCTCAAATTTGAGGATTTAATGCTCCTCTTTATCACATATAAGATCTTTGCGTTTTGGACTGCTGGTTAAATAAAACAAACAACATCATAGGGCTGTCAGCATTTTTCACTATTTTCTGACATTTCACAGATAAACCAATTAATCAGTTAATCAATAGAATAATTGGTAGACTAATCAATTATAAAATAATCGTTAGGAGATTTTTTTAAACTCTCAAATATCAATACCAGCCTCAAAAATCTACTATTAGTCGGGCTATAATAAGTTAGTTAATTTAGTCAATTTACAGAAAGTCCACATGAATTTCTACAATGGATTAATAATTAAAGTAACTGATAAAGCAATCATGCCAAACATTCACTGATTTCACCTTCTCAGTGTGAGGATTTGCTGCAATCGTTGTAAATTGAATATGTTTGGGGTTTGGACTGTTGCTCGCACAAAACAAGCTGTCTGAAGATGTCACCTCTCTGGGGCTCTGGGGAATTGTAATGGGTTTTTTTCATTATTTAGGGCTGCCTATATTATATATGAATTGATCACACACAAGTATTATGTGTAGCCAAAGCCTGATAAAGCTTATTCCTCTGTGCCATAGAGCTCTGCTGTTGTCCGAAAACTATTAAAAACACATCAATGAGCCACACTGTTGCACCGGGTCAAGGTCCTTCATTATCATGAACATGGCCACTGTAGTTTATTTTGACTCAATCTCACATACACCATCTTGCTGAATCTGCAGCTGAAAATAGTCCCCACCAAATGCACTACTTACTCCTGTTTTTAAAAGGAGTAAACTACATAGGCTATGTGTGATCAGTGGGAACCAATGGGCTCGGGGCTGAGTGCCACAGACAGAGCAGGGAAGTTGGAAAGCGTTCAAAGATGGACTAATAAATTGTGTGTTTTGGTCTTTTCACGGGATTTGTTGACAATGAGACCAACACATGAATCAATTCCTAAAATAATTGTTATTTTTAGCCGTATTACACCGCAAACATTAATTTAATCGCTACCGCACACAGTCGCACAATACTCCAACTCCCCCGAGCACAAACTGACACTCAGACAGGCCTCACACCTCTCTCTCCTGACGATGCACATGTGTGATTGCATTTAGGCTCACCGTCCCTCACTTTTTCCAAGAGTGCATGTGTGTGTGTGTGTGTCGGTGTGTGTCGGTGTGTTTGGCTGGCTACCCCAAAAATCTGCATGCACAATTGCACGTCGCATAGCCACAAGCTTGAAAAATAGCAAGCAGTGAAAAATTAATGAGAAGAAAGAGGGAGAGCAGAGAGAGAATGAAAACAAAATGAAAGTCTTAGACAGCAGACGGAAAGCCGGAGGGGAGCTTAGTTCTTTTGAAATAGAACCTTTTTAAATCTCCTGGGAGTCCACGTGCGACTGCAGACCTCTCACTGGGAAACTAGAAAGGTTTAAATATCAGCCTCACATTAGCCTACACCCCCTAAACAGACACTGCTGCTAAATCAGGCTAATTAGGCTAGTAGGCCTCTGAACTTTACATTTTAAATGACTTTTTAAAGCAGATGCGGGTATCCAGCATGCAATTTGTAATCTGAACATCCAAAACAATTTCCTGATTTTATCTTTTACTATAACTTTGTTTTCTGCTTTTGCTTTTTTCATCAAAACAATTTCACATTATTAAATCAACAAGGGCTCAGTGTCCTTCGTCTGCCTTCACTTTGAGGACAACATTCATTAGCTCTAAATCTAAATAATTCTGAAACCAAAGGACATTGTAAACTTTTTGCTGCCACTCATGAGAGCAGCCGCAGAATATTTTTTAACTCCTAAAACATTAAAAAGCAGACAATATTCAGGAGTTCAAAGGACAAAGCCTCAGCTCTCCTTTTACTCCCGGTCATGCCACAGTGAATTAGTGCTTACAGTATGACAGACATCAGAGTCTGCGGGAAGGAAACCTTGGCCCAGCTGCAACCGAGAGGCGAAGGTGGTGTCAGTAGTGTGTAGACACTCAGACAGCTAGATAGCTGTAATTACTTCAGCGGCAGACAAAGATTAATTAAACAGGAGAGAGCAGAATTAATGAGGTTAGCACACACCTCAACCAGACTTTAAAAAGTTCCCACTATTCCCGTGGAGACTGCGGGGTGTGTAAATGCATGCAGCGACGGAGATGCACACAAAGCATGGAATTCAATATTTTCATTTTGAAAAAGCCACATAAGAGATGTCGTTTCACAAATATGCACTCAGAGGATGAGTAAGGTGTTTTTTTTAAGCTTACAAAGCCAGATGGATTTGCTGTTTCACCAGATACCTGAAACTAATCCCAGCTTCCAGGGCTGAAAGTATCAAATATGTTTAATTTACACTTGAAGGCGAAGGGATGGCAACTGATTATCCGAACTTAGCAAAGCAGTCCACACAGGTGAAATTGCGAAAAAGATGACATCAGCAACAATTTAAGACGCTCATTCTTTCCTCACGTAGGCCGATGGCTAAATGTGTGCTAAAATCAGACAGCTAAGCTTTCTTTGCTCTTATGCAAATGTGTCTAATTGTAGCTGGAACACGACTAAAACCTCCTCTAAATCATTTGTGTTGCATGCAGCATACGTCCAATCCACCACCTATGAAAGAAAACACCCTAAATTTGGCACATTTTCTCCTTTCCTCTGTTAAAACCACTTTCAAGTCCTGGAAATATCCAGCTCAGACGTCACCAAGAATAAACCACCCAATAAATAGGCTTGTGCAACAGCAAAACAGGGCGCCTTTACATCATCCACTAAATGACAGTATATAAATAGAAAGCACTGAAGTCTAACTGACAGCTGGCGACGTTGCATTAGCATGTCGCATGGCTGCTCCAAGTCTTGCACCACAATTGGACCAGTTCCCAAATGTGACTGGCAGCCATGATGCTCTGCAGCGCCCAGAATGTCTGAAGGCCCCAAGACAAATGGTTTCAAGTTTACTGTCAGAGGATAAGTAGGTAATGTCGTCCTGTTTTGGCCAGATAACAAGGCCTCTTGTTGTGTGCTGGAGCTCAGTACGTAAAGGACAGATTTACCACAAGTATTCAGAGCTGGTCCTCAAGATGAAAAACAGGTGCTGAGGTCATGACAGCCATACTTTACCCAGGAAAAGATTGTGGTACAAGGTTAGTCTGGGTTTTTTGAGTGGCCTGTTTTTCAGATTGAATTCTAGAGGCTTAACCACTTTGATGTCATTTTTAGGCAACACCGAGGCTTGCTCATAAACTCAGTCACCAGTTTATTAGGTACACCGAGCTAAAACATGCAGTCTAATACAAAAGTCCTGCAATAAATCCTCCCCTCATGAAGGTTACAATGTTCAGTTTTTGTTGAAACTGTAGTTTGTGGTGCTGTTAGACTGCTGTGTTAGACTGAAAGGTGTTGCTGCTATTTAGCTACCCTAATTGATATAAATGGGGTGGACAAAATAATAAATAAATAATAAAAACACCTGTCAGTATACAGTCCAACTGCACAACAAACTACAGTTTCAACAAAAACTGAACATTATAACCTTCATGAAGGGAGGATTTATTGCAGGACTGTTGTATTAGACATGTTTTAGCTCGGTGTACCTAATAAAGTGGCAACTGAGTGTATATCTAGAGGTTTCTTATGACGAACTGTCATTTTTCACGCTAAGATTTGTTGTGATAATGCTATAGGGCTGCAACTACCGATTGTTTTATCAGTTCACCTGCAGATTTGCTCAATTACTCCTTTTGCCTTTAAAAAGTCAGAAAATAGTGAACAGTATTCATCACAGTTTTCCAAAGTCCAAGACGACTTCTTTAAATGGCTTATTTTGTCCAACCAACTGTCAAAACCCCAAAACTATTCAGTTTACAATGGTAGAAAACCAAAAAACCCAGCAAGTAATCACACTGTAGAAGCTGGAACCAAATAATTCTTGGATTGCTTCTTAAAAAATGACCCAAAATCAATTAATCGACTAATCGTTGCAGCTCTAAATGTGAGAAATAGTACCTGGGAAAGCTAGGAGCTGGATGAGATACCAAACCTTTGAATTGCTCGATCAAATCTAAAAAGTGGCTTTTGATTAAGTTTCCTGGAAAGAACTATGTAATTTGGTAGTGGTTATAGGTCAAACAGCAACAGTATGACAATTAATTACTAGTGTAACAAAGTTTTTACTCGGAGCACAGCAGGACAGTTGACCACGCAAAAATGTGAACTTTGTATAAACACAAAATGTTTCAAGCAAGGAATAAATATTTATTTAGGTTTATTTCAGTCAATTTTCCCTGTAATTAGTGTCAAAACACATATTTCAATACATTTCCTGGAAACTTCCGTCCTAGGAAATTATTAGGATTTTTGGGTAACACTTTATTTTACTGGTCTACAATTTCCTGAGGATTAAGTGACCTGAATCCTCATTAACACTCCTGCAACATGCCCCGATACTACACTACTACCATTTCTTCCTCCAGTAGGATGAGGTAACTACCGACGGTCATGCCCACCTCCCATGTTAGACCTCCACACATAATCTGCCGTCACATAGAAATCTAATTAATTAAGCACTGATGAATCACACTACAGCTTTATCAATCACTACCATAGCACATAACTCAGCTGAGAATTGGATCCCAGCCTTCACCCAGCAATATAAGTTTACCCAAAGTCAACTGATGGATGTGATGACAGGGAGGTGTTAAAAACATACATCAGCTACAGCCTCAGTGAATGTGAACACCTCCTGTCATCGTGGTGCAGTCCAGACTGTCCTCCATTTAAATGTCATCACCAGTGGCAGCTCCAGGACCTTTTGACTGCCGTGGCTTAGTCATTTTTTGGAGAAGCCGAAGCCGAAAAGTGTTCCATAATAACATCTATTTATTAAGCCACTTGGAGATCGGGTAAATAAAGATATGTAATGTGGAAAATTGCATACTTTTGCGCAAAAGACAATATTTCAAATGTTCCTTAAAAATTGGACAAAAGGGTGACTTGCCTGCATCAACTGCTTAAATCAAGCTTTTTAAAAATGATAAAGTAACCCATAATCTTTCAGAAAAAAACACCAATGGTCACAAAGCTCCTTTTAATAGGCATCAGTATTTGATTATAAGACTAAATCAAATAAGCCCTCTGGATTTACAACAGTAAACACTATAGCTCATTTCTTAAGGAGGTAGGCCTACTTAATCTGCTTTCACAAATAACTACAGATTTGTAAAGAACAAACACGTGCACAGAAACACTCAAACTTATCATATCCACTCTCTCCATTTCTGCAATGTCCAGCTCTCAGGATGAGGTTGCCTCCGACCACAGCTTAACAACAGGAGACCTAACCATCAACACTGGCAGCCCATAAAGAATTCATGCAATTTGCAAACAAAATCACACATATCAGATGTCCAGTGCAAACACACGTCTGGTAAAATTAGATGGCCACACCGTATACAGGCAAATATCACTATGGAAAACCTATGCTTAATAAAGGATTTGATTACTAAATTCAGTGGTGTATTGTAGCAAAGTACATTTACGTCCTGTATTTAAGTATAATTTTGAGGTACTTTTTCTTGAGTATTTCCATTTTATGGTACTTTACATTTCTACTCCACTACAATTCAGAGAGAAATACTGTACTTTTTTACTCCACTACATTTATTTGATACCTTTAGTTACAAGTTACTTCGTAGATTCAGATTAATAATACAAAATATGATGTATTGTTATGGATAAAGATGAGACTTTATTGATCCCCATGCACAAGCTACCCAGCAGTATATATAGTAAAACNGTAAACTGAACATCTTTGGGTTGTGGACAAAACAAGACATTTGAGGACGTCACCCTGGGCTTTGGGAAACAGAGATCAACATTTTTTACCATTTTCTGACATTTTATGGACCAAACAACTAATCGATTAATCGAGAAAATGATCAGACAGATTTATTGATAATGAAAGTAATCGCTAGTTGCAGCCCTACCTAACTTTACAAGCTGCAACATTAAAGTAATGTACATATTAATGCATCAATAATTATAATGCAATAATATAATATACAATACTCTGAAATGTGCCATTCTACATGTTTACTTTTGGTATTTTATATATACTTTGATGCTAATACTTTTGTACTTGTGACAGAGTATTTCTACATTGCTGGATTGCCACTGAAGTACTTCTTCCACCACTGGTAAAATTAAAATCAGCTGCAGAGGAACATCAAATGAGGTGCAGCAACTTGGTCACTGACACAATATATCTGTTGGTGACTTTCTCTGATAAATCTTAACAAAATCCTCCATTTTCCATCCAAATCTATCAGACTGCCACTTTTACCAAACCTGAATTACGGTCCAATAACTGGCACCTGCAGGCTCATCATTAGCTTTCCTATTAAAACAAGTAAAAAAAACAATAACAGGTAAATTAGCGAGTTGTCTTACCTTAAATCAGGTGTTGGTTCTGGTCTTTCTCTGTGCAGAAGCATCCACCACCATAATGTTACAAATATCCAGGGCTCGTCTTGTTGTTAGTTCATTCTTTCGGCCACAAACCCCAACTCGTAGAAGGAGCGCCCACAGGTGTACACAGGTGAGTTGACTGGAGGCAGCTGTCACTTTAGCAGCGTTAGCTTAGCTAGCATCAACACGAACTTTAGAGTAGCGGTCGCTGTTTTGCTAACTTTCTCTCACTGTCTGGCTGTTTTCATCCCCCGAGTTGTCCTTAAAATCTGTGCTTTCACCGTCCTCCTCAGTATTATTTCCGTAGTTGTTGGTTTCTTCATTTGCTCCTTGTATTTTTCCGACAAATTAGACAATTATTTAGCTTGTTTCCACGAACTTGGGTTTAGTCAGCCCGCCATCAGACTCCAACCGGAACACTGCGCTCTTTACACCGTGTGTGCAGCAGTGCCACCGTGTGGCGGGGAGAGTAAAAGCATGAGGATGTGGCGCTTGTAATAGAACATGCACTTGGTGCTTATTTGCCAATATTAATTAAGTAAATTAAACATTTCCATTCATATAACTCCAGCCTCTCAGCTTTTACCCTATACTGACTGCTAGTTTTATTAGAATCAGGGACATATCCAAGGTTGACTCCAAGTCCCACCAAAAAAGTTTGACGAGACACCAAAAATAAAGTCCCAAAATGTAATTTATTATTTGGAGGTTTTAAATAGTACATTATTGACTGTTCAGTTATTTGTCTGTGTCTTGTGAAAATGATGTAGCTCCAAAACTTTTCATGAACTAAGAAAAACAGTTTGTTTTCTGCTTTGTGACAATGCATGTCTTCATATAATCCAGTGGGTTTTAAAATGGTTTATTCAGTCTCAGAAGTAGAATTTTCTCAACCCATAAAGGAATACCTAAACGTTAAGTTTTTCTAAAATAAAATTAAAAAAAACACTAAGGCACCAAATCAAGAGATACGTGGTTTTCACTTTCCATAATAAAAAAAAAAATCTTTTATCTGTTTATCTAAAAAACACTGGAACCAGCCTATAAAATATCCACCAATGTTGCAAACTCCCCGCAGGTCCTTGAAACCCTTAAATTCCCAGAAAAAATACCCAGGACGTGACCTCAGTGGTAGCTTTGGCCCTGATTAGGATGGATCATAAACATGGTCACATCCCATCCTAAATCTGATTAATTAATTAGTTATTGTGAATCACACCAGAGCTTCATCAATCACTGCTACAACACATAACTCAGCTGAGAACTGGTCTTTCCCAGGTTTAATGAAAGTCAACTGATGGATGCGATGATGGGAAGTGTTGAAGAAACATACATCAGCCACATTGCTTTAATAGGTGTGAACACCTCGTGTGTAAATCACCATGTAGGATGTACGCGATGTATGACGAATACCTTCAAGAGCAAAGTTATATATTCTTCTATCATTTGAATGTCATCACATGTGAGAATCGGTGTTAGTTCAACTGCAGCTTTCAAAGCCGTCAAATTAGCTCGATTGGTCCAGATTTTGTAGTTTATTAATACCTGCGTCCCAAAACTCACATTATTGGCTCATCTGTAAAAGTTTAGCTTGAGACAATTAACCTTTAGGTCCACAGATCAGTCAAATACTACTGTAAATTAAACTGCTCTACAGAATAGCACAGTAACACAAGTTAGTACAAAGTATTTCTTTGGGAAAAAAGCAAACTTGATGATCTGATGGTCTAGTAGGACACCTAATTTTTTTTTTTATCTTGTTCAGCAGGTTATTAATTCACATGTCGCTCATTTGTCCTGACAAGAAGAATGACTTTCCCTCCCTTCACTCCAGGCGTGAATACATTTTCTCAGCGACTGGGTGACATTTGTAGTGGAACGAAGGTGACACAGGACAGTCAGCCAGTCTGGAGGTTCGAGACCGATGGATCTCGAGTCAGCAGCTAATACACTGGAGGGGACAGGAAGTGCTGGACCGATCATAGATTCATACAGTCAATAAACAGATCATCAAAAAGGAAATTTAATTTGGCAGGTAACAAAATCAAAACAGACACACATCATCATCATCAACACAGCGTGTGTAGTTTAATCTTTTATAAATTATACTCACATTGCACCACATTGTATAACAGTATCAATACATCCTGAGCAGACATCAATATTTCTGCAATTTTGTTAGACAGAGACCTCCTCACTGGAAGGAAATCTGTTGATTGAATTTATGCCGACTTCAAAGCACCAATCCGAAGAGCACAACGTGAAAATGACAACAGCATTGTTCAGAAATGTTGAAATGCATCCTTACTGCTCCTCCTGGACCTGAAGCCTGTATCACCCCCACAGCATGTGAAGGGACACTCGCCTCTCTTTTGAATCAAAGTAAGGATCCATTTTTACGTGTCTGAGCAAAGCCACATTAGCGAAAGCTTTATGAAAGATTGTAAATCCTGCTTCAGAACAGGAACAGGCTCAGTAGTTACACGTGCAGATAAAAATGTGTGTAAAAAGTGGCATATAGAGTGAAAAAGAATTGGTACAAAATTAAAAAAAATTAAGCAATTAATAAAGCACAAAAAGTGCCTTTTAACATCAGAAGTGGTGATTATGAATTATAAATCACATACTGCAATTTCTTTGTATAGAAAACATTTACCTTTGATCTAAGTTCAAAAGTACAAATAGTTCGGATGTACAAATAGACCCACAGGCTTTCAGAAGTTTGGGATTCAATTTTAAATGCTCAATGATTAAAACTTAATCTAGTTATCTATTTTTAATGCTTATCAAAGTGCGCCAGAAGTTCTCTCGATGCTGGTGGATTGAGAAACCCGTGTACGCAAAACATACATACCCTCTAGTACCTACAGTATTCCCATTCAGACTAAGGCTGCAGTGTAAATAAAAGGCTCAAAACTGTTCATACTAGCGACCAGCTTTACACCAGACGCCGAAGATTTACCCTCCAATACAAACACGAAAAATCAAAGTTAAAAAACATCACAGCATAGACGAGTCAAATGCACTTAATGACTTCTAACGGATCAGCGGGCACGCACGATAGCTTATATCGATTACATACAGCAGAGTGGAAAATCTCTCACATCACATGCAATAATGTTCAGCCCTAATGCAATGTGGATTATCATTTATTATTCACATTTAAACTGATGCAAGGATCACATATCTGTAACCTGTTGATATTAACCTCTTTATAAGGTATTAAAGATTCAAATATCTGCTTGAGAAGACCTGATTGTCACAAACACCATCTTTTAAGTAAACATGTTGTTTTTTAATGCACCTTTCCTTTTTCTTTTAATAGGAGATTCTGCTCTATTTCATCTACAAAAAACATGTATTTGCATCTACTGTCTTCAGGTGTAAAACAGCGAGATCGGAGCAGGAATCTTTAGACTCTGAGCTTTCATATTGCATCTACACTCCCAACAGCTCATCGAGAAGGTTTTCATTTAAAGCTGGTGTAAACTGGTAAAGTTAAGTTATTTAGTTAGAGTCTTTTGACCCCACAGCACTGAAAGTGAGTGTCTGTAATGTTCTATTGTAATGCTGCTGGCTCGTGTCAGCCTGAATGTAGAAAGAGTGCAGAGGAAATGTAAACTTGTCTGAGAAGTGTGTGGTTATGGGATGCTGCAGCTTTCAGTTGAGCCTCCTGTAAGTGTCCTTAATGCAACAAAACATGTCTACTTCTGTACACAGTCTAGAACACTATAGGTTTCGTAAGAAAAAATGTAGTGTTTGCTGAGACTGCGGTGTTTTTGTTTCTTTTTTTTTTTTTT